>JADRCC010554303.1:0-11923 GCA_019843855.1 Hylomyscus alleni
GATCCCAAACTGGTAGAGCAGGCAGGACATTTAGACCTGAAATCTGTGAGTTGGTAACCACAGAGCATAAGATTTAAGACAAACCAAAACTGACAGTAGGTTCTCAACCAGGCAAAGATTTGATAGACAGAAGCGGAGATGCATGATAAAAACCTCCCCACACTTTGCTGTTCGGTTGTAAGAGGAAAACACACAGGAAATTTACAGACATTCCATCCATGCCTCGGCCTAGACACAAGCATGCGCCTCACCCACAAGGGGGCAGGCTGAATATAGCCTTAGTCTGCATGTGGAGCTTGTGCAGGAAGCTGAATGGGGTGCACACTTGAGGTTCCGCATGAGTGACACCAAGTCTAAATAGAAAGTCATTCTATTTTAAAGGGCGAAGAACACTAAGGGATTATTCCAAATTATAAATTACAGGGCCCTAAAAACAAAACAAAAGAAAGAAAAACCACCACCACCAACAAAACCTTACATTAACATGTGAACCTAGACTAGATCTGTGCAGAAGGAAAAAAAAAATCAAAGGTACCCCCAAGACAGATGACAAAATTAGATTGAGGAGGTTAAACTGTTCTATCTACATGAAATTGCCCAAAAGTGCACCGCATTATGTAACAAATGCCCTTAGTCTCAGGGACTATCTACTGAAGAACTATCGAGGAGGGGTGATTGATGGGGATCTCAAATATTCTCCAAATGTTAAAGGTTTGGTCTCCAGCACAGGTCTTTGGGAAGTTAGGAGTGTTCCATGAAATGAGTGGGAACCTAGTCTTTTCTCCCCCATCTTATTCATGCAGTGAATGTGTGAACCTCACCACACTGTATGCTTACCCACAAGCTCAGAAGCAATAGGGCCAACCAACCTTTGAACTGAAACCCTGTGCCAAAAGTAATGCTTCTCTCTTTGTCAGTTGGTTACCTTCGTGAAATTGGTCACAGGATCAGAGGTTGATAAAAGGGCTGTGCTATATGCAAATTACTGTTAAATTTGTTTGGGGGGGGGTAGATGTGTGGAGAGGAAACAAAGGGGTAGACCGTATACAACAGACTTAATCTGGGCAATGACTACATAGGAGTGCTCAGAATTTTTGTGTAACTTTGAAACTATTTTAAAAACATTTTTAAATGATAAAACTTAGGGTGGGCTGTGTCAGAGAGATACACAGACTCAGAACTTGGTGTCTTCCTGGTATAGGGCAAAGTTCTTAGTGAGATAAAGTGAGGTGGTTGAGCCGTTCTTACTCTGCTGCCTGGTGCCACACTCTCAGCCTCTCCTCTCCCCTTCTGCTGCTTCTGATAAGCTGGGTGTTGGGTATCTTGTCTGCTCAGGAGTTATTCTAATGACTCCTAGTATCACCACTGCCCTGCTGAGAAGGATCACATACTCTGGGGACAAAATGAAGAGCCAAGTACATGGGACTGTCTTAATAGCCATTGTCAGGCTTGCCCTAGGGAGAAATGCTAATCTCTAAACACCCTGAAAAGCTCCCCAGCCCTACCAGAATGAATGAGGTTCTTCTTTGCCCAAGGGGAAAGTACCCATGAAGTTGTCACAAAGGTTTCTGCTCCTTTACCCTGGTGTTTGCGCTTTCTGTTAGATAAAACCACCAGTCAACGGGATGGCTCACTGCTCTACAATGAAAAGTTGCTGTGTGTTTAGGAGTGAAAAGAAGGGACTTGGGAGGTAGCTCAGTTGATGAAGTGCCTGACACACAAACTTTAAGGCCTCAGTTCAGATCCCCAGAATCCATATTAAAAAAAAGCCTGAGTATCTATAACTCCAGCATTGAGAGACAGATGGATCCCTGGAGTTCTTTGATCAGTGAGTTTAGTCAGTCAGTGGGTGTTAGATGAAGTAGGAGACACAGACTCAGAAGATAAGGTTGGAGGGGATGGATAGATGGCTCACCAATTAAGAGCATGCACTGCTCTTGCGGAGAACCTGAGTTTGGTTACCAACACATAGGTATTGGGAAGCTCACAATGGCCTGTAACATAGTCCAAAGCATTGGATGTTCTCAGTCTTCCAATGACACCTTGGAAGACTGACACACACACACACACACACACACACATACACACACACACACACACACACACACACTGAAATGAAAATTAAGGTAAGAAACAGCCTAGTTTTGGGTAATAAGACCAAAGTCAAGCCATCAGACTCCCCACTGGGCTCAGTCCCACCAAGAAGAGAAGTCCTGACTAGGAAATCATGTTAGAAGGTGCTTCCCCAGCCTTAGCCGCCCCTTGATGCAGCCCTAACTTACGGCAGAAGTCATAGGTCCTCCAGGGGCCCACCTCCACATCTGCATTCTTGCAAGCACTGGCATAGCGGGCCACAGAATCACACAGCTCTGACTCATTGCCTCCACTCTGGCACAGGCGAAACAGGCAGGTGCGGTAGTAGGCGGTGACATTGACTACCCCGTGGCACTCCAGGAAGGAGCTATTGGAGGGGTCGTTGATGATACCACACCGGGAGCGGCTCCGGTAGAATTTAAGCAGCTCGGAGTCATTGTTGCAGGCCTTCAGCAGGTCCCCACATTCGCCATTGCAGATTTCCTCAAATGTTGTCCAGCTCTCCAAGAACACGGCCAGGTTGTCCGTGCACTTGCCATTAGGAAGGCAGAACTCATCACTGGCATTGGCATTAAAGAAGCCACACAGGCCCCCAGTACAGTTGAAGTACATGGTGGACAGCCGGATGTACAGAAGTCCCACATCGGAGTACTGGACGGATACCACGCCCTTGGACTCCACAGTTGTGCTGTTTTTGTTTCTATGAATCTCCAGCCTCCCCGAAGGGTGGAAAAAAGGTAATTCCACATCTTGACCATTTAACTGAAAAATCAAAAACACTGCTGTCAGGGGCAGAGACCCATAGAGACCTCATGCTTGCGAGACTGGGTAGGACCAGCTTTGTGCCAGGGCCAGCTCCTTGAAAACACTCAGGAGCTGATGGTATGTGTAAACTACACACTAACACCAATGGTTTATTCACAAGCTTGTTTCTTTCTTTGGAAGTGCCCATTTTGCTATTATTTTGGTGTGCCCCAGACCTTAAGCTTGTCCCACAAACACCCCGAGTGACCTGAGCTGAGGGACGGTATTTCCCCTGCCGCCAGTCTCCCTTCAGGCACTGTTCCCCGGATAGTGCCCTTCCTCCACACCTTTCTGGTTCCTTCTGCCATCAATTTTTAATTTTCCTGTTCCCCAGGCCCTTGGGGTAGAAAGGAGAGCTAATGTCTAGATGTCCACCCTCCTCTATATCTCTGCTATTTCTTTACTAGATTAATCTCTGTCCATTTACTAATGGGGCTGAGAACACAGCTTTTTCCTTCTGTGGACATGCATCTTGTAATCTCCTTCAGATGATTTTGTTTTGCAAATGCCTCTCAATTCACCTTCAACTGAAAGAAAAGAGAGTCCTTTCCTGGCACCACCTCATCTCTGCCAAATCAGCCTCGGGACCCTCACCTAGCCCCATTGTTCAAACACTACTCTAGGTGACTCCCAAGATTCCTTCCAGAATTAACGAGCCACCTGATCATATATGATCATATGATGGGTATACTAGCCCATGTCAGAGGGATGGGAGGCAGCACGTCACGCACCCCTGCATTGTGACAATGAACTTCTGCAGAAGGGATCTTACAGCATGAAGAACATACATGACCACCGCCAGCCTACTCACACTTAAATCCCACTTTGAAACTGTGTGTCCCTAGAGGAAGTTTCTTAACACTTCTGTGCTTTGGTTTCAATAGCTCTGTGATAAAGGCGATGTTACAACTTATGTCAGAAGAAAGGCTTAGCTTGGCACATAGCCTTTTGCGAAGGTTGGTTCTTATGGACCGTGAATTTCATGCTATCTATTTCAGAGAATTCCAACCTGGCTCCATTTCTTCACCTGCTAGAGTCTCATTTTGGGTTAATCATATTTTTTTAAAAATAATGCCACCATATGGGATCCATGGTCTTTTTAAAGAATCAACTCACAGCCAGAGGAAGAATGCCAAGTCAGATGAAAAGGGCATGTTCTGTCACTCCATCGAAGGAAGCAAGGAATCTTACCTTGACTTCCAAAGCCCCAACGCCTCCTATCTTGACCTCTTGGTCAGCCACGAGGATCCGAACACCCCGGAGCCAAGCAGGCCCTGCGTCAGGCTTCTTCTTGTTGATGTCAATTTCCAAGTACTCGGGACGCTCGGGGCAGGTCTTGAGTAGGGTGTATGATAACTCGGACGGGAATGCATAGGCGGCGCCGTCAAATGTGTGTAGCACCTGGTTCTGGCTGAGCAGGCACACTGTCTCCCGCTTGGGGAAGCAGCCCTGATAACCGTCCTCCACGGCACACACCTCCCCACTCCGGCAGGTCTTGTTGAAGCAGTAGACATCCCCTCCCTCTTCGCATAAGCACTGCACTGTGCAATTGGCTGTGGCCCAGAAGAACTCCCCCATGGTATAGTAGTGGCCATCGAAGTCACACCCGCACTTGTGCAAGGGGACACACTGGCTGGTGCTGAGAACAAAGCCCTCGTTGCACTCGCAACCTTCCGTGCATGGCGTGGCACAGTTCTGAGAGGCCGTCAGATCCGAGCAGGTGTCGGGACAGCTACTGGTACATACAGAATAATGGCTGAAGCTTGGGCACCGCACGGTAGACACTGGTGCGGAGAAAGGAAGACAGCTCAGTCACAGGTGAGTAGATTGGATTCCAACCAGCACAGTGGCTGGGAGAAAATAAAAACGCTCCTCCCATATCATTCAGGCCCCAGAGTGAAGGTCAGGTGGCCACTTACTGGGGAAGAGAACGGAGGGGCACCGGTAAGAATTGACTCTGTTCCTTTCTCTCTATGCTGTGGTGGTGAGAGCTTACTTAAGCTTTAACTCCCTGACATTGACCTTGAGGTTGTCTGTCTTTGCCAGATTAACCCTACTCCTCAATAGTTATTACTTAGTGATCCACAGCCACAGAGATGTTTTCAAATCCTCCACCAAGGACACAGGAGATGCCTTGAGTTTTAAAGAGCATAGCCCATTCTTAGAAAGAAATAAAACTTTCAGGAGAAATGAAAATTGTACCCGTTAGAGAGCAATTTGAAGACATGAAATTTCAAACAAGAAGGCACTTAAAATATCTGAGTGTGACCGAGGCAGACTGTGAAAATGAGAAAGAAGCTGAGCGATCTGCAGAGACTGTGTGCCTGCTCCTCTGGGAGGCTGGCTGGGAGCAATCTGCCTTCCGGAGGCCTTCCGTGCCTTAGAAGCTTGCTTCTCTTATTTAAGACTCTTCAGGTCTACATAAATGTTTGAGTCTAGTTGAATTCACCAGGCATAAGCCTAGTAAACCAGCTGTGAATTAAATATAATTCATGCCAGGAAGAGAGAGAGCGAGAGGGTGAGGGGAGGTAACAAGAAGATGAGAACCTAGGAAAAGCATACAACCATTCATAAAAATTTACTTGGGCAATTTCAATGCTCTTGGACTGTATAAGGCTCCAAGTGAGGCCATATTCAACTTGAATGCGCATTGTGAGATGGCTGCCCTGGGAATAATAGAGGCTGGTCAGTCAGTCGCACAGCAAGGGAAGATAAACCATCTCTTGGTTCCTGGGACCAAAACGCTGAGATTTGAATCTGACACATGGTGATTTATGTGAATCCAACCCACTTTTGCAGAGGAGGGAGGCTCCTTCTGGCCTTGGAATTCAGAGAAACTTTTAAATCTCACCTCCGCAGCCTCTCAAAGGCGCAGACAGCAACTGTCTATTTACTCACGTGAAGGGGAGATGGAACACAGCTGCCTATAATCTCACTCATGGGAAGGGAACCCAGGGCCAGGAAAGAGACAAGTTATTATTGTGCTTCTATATAAGTAAGAAAGGGGAGATTTAAATAGGATAGTGGAGTGGAAAGAAACAGACAGCTAAACAGTGTGGAAAAGCGTTGTCCTATTGTAAAAGAACCTGGGTACTCCCACAAGTGAAAGTCAGGTGTTTCCTAACCACGCCTGGCTACCTAAGAAAAGAGCTTCCTCATTGATCATCTACGTTTCCTGTCCACAGTCCTTTCCCTCACCAGATTAGATGAAATGCTGCACAGCAAATGGCACAAAAGCTATAAGGAACTAAGAGCCATGACAGAAGTCTCTGCCTGGGAGGAAAGCCATACATACCCCCAGGCAGACTCTGTCCCCTAGGCTAGCCTCTGTTCTTCCTCAACAGCCACTCCACCGGTGGCAGCAACTCTCCCTGGCTCACTTTTGGGCTGCTATCCCCAAAATGGAGTTTCCTTAGTCACTTTTTTCCTGTATCTAGATGCAGTAAGTTCATCAATGGATGGCATGCTGTTTCCTGGGTACGACACTGGGTAGGGTCAAGGAAAGTTCTCTTTGCAGTTCATTCTATATAATTTGGGACATTTTAACACCACCCTTACTCTTGAACCTTGATTCTTAACAGGGTCTGGAGGAGGAGGCTTGAGATCCTATCCCTGCCCCCAGTATGGGAGACATCTTTCATAGGATGGCACATCAGCTTACCACACCCAGTTTGGATTCTCCAGTCTCCAATTGGGATGCCCAGGGCTTGGCACACCAAAGCGTAGGCTTGAATGGCTTGGCAGAGGAGTGTGCCGTTGTCCCTCACACTGCACAGGTCGTACACACAGCTGTGCACAAAAGCCGTGGCATCCACAACAGTGCCGCACTCCCAGAGGGGGCCATCTGTCTTGTTGAGGAAGCCGCAGTAGTCAGAGCCAAAGTAGAGGGCCTCGGTGGCCGCATCACACTGAGTACAATTGTCTACGCAGCCAGAGCCACACTTCCAGTCAGCATGGTAGACACGCCAGCTCTCGCCTAGATCCAGCACCGACATGGCGGGCCTGCCATCAGGACGGAGGAAATCATCCAGTGGATTTTTGTTGTAGTTCCCGCATAGCCCACAGGTGGAGTTTATGTAAGAGCCTGGGATGGAAATGGAGGCGTAGTGCTGGCCGTCAAACGTCACTAAGAGCCCAAAATCTGTTTCCACGGCAGTAGACATGCCACTCTGGTAGATTTTCACCGCCCCCAACTCTAAGGTGACGGGCAGAGAAGTCACTAGGTCATTAACCTGCCAACAGTAACAGTAAAAGGCAGGTGAGCAGGTGGCCATGCATGTGCCCCAGCACAAGTTGGCAAGGCTAAATAGAGCAACTATTTAGGAGAGAATGGTCACCCCCAAGTTTTCAGGCTTCCATGGCCTTACCCCTTACTGTGGCAAATGTCTGGGGGAAATATTTAGGTAATGGCAGGTTGTGGGCCAGAGTGCATTGGGCATTTGAGCCCAATAGCTCTGATAGTTCTAGTGCATGCCTCTGGCAACTGACTGGCTGGCACCCCTCTTGCCTGGCTCTAGGCTGACTTCAAGCTTTTGACTGAGAGGTGGATCACCTTGATTTCCCTTTTGATTTCTCTGATGATCCATTAACTCCAGGGTATCATGTGTGTTATCCAGGATCCCCTCTCTGCCCGTTGCACCCACTGACCCTTCTACCAGACGAAACATGGTTGTACTAACTTTAGTATGCTCCTAGTTGATATTGGAAGCCACCCTAGGCCCCCTTACTCTAAGCACATTATACTGTGACTACCTTCATTTAATCGTTGAACACAAATAAATCTGAATAAGTATCAAGCACTATGCCAAGATCTGGGAAGTTTAGGGTTAAAAGTATAATATGCACCCCTGCTCCTCAAGGAGCTTTCAGCCTACTAAAGAGGAGGAACACAAACAGATATTTATAGTTGTCAGTTCTAAATATGAATCAATGGGTGCGATGGGAGGATGGAGTGAACACTTAACCCAGCCTCGGGGACTCATACCAGGTTTTTAGAGGCAGTTAAATCTGACTTGAGTCTTCAAAGATAAACTCAAGTTGCCAGAGAAAGGCCCCGGGGTGGGTGTTGAGCAGAGAATTCCAGGACAAGAGAATAAAGGCAGAGGATTAGAGGTAACTGTGTGGAATCAGGGAAGCCATGGGATACTCCGGAACAAGCAGCCAGAGATGAAGCTGAAGACACAAGCCAAATCCTGGGGCTTCTCTGGTGTCAAGCAGTGTTCTAAGAGTTGAGGGTTACTCACAAGTGAATTGGTCAAAATCCCCTGCTTATGGAACCTAGAGTTTAGCTAGGGACTAACCAACCACTGGTGAAACAAAAGGCATCTCATGTCTAATGATGCATGAGTGAAGATCCCAGTGTTCAGAAAGAAAGTTTATAACTATAAGTGAATGCTCAGGGCACAGATGCATGGGAAGGTAACATTTAAGAGAGGAAGAAACCTTGAGCTGAGGGATTCCAGGGAGGGATATGCAGGCCCTATGGTGGAGGTGTTTCTGGGTGCTATAGACATCAGGGTCTCCATGTGGCTGAGCTGAGCAAGCAAAAGCTGGTCTTAGGCAGGGTAGTAGCCAGAACAAGACAGGACTTTGGCTTTAGCTCTGAGCAAAATGTTGATCCAAAGAGGGTATTTAAATCAAAGGACCCATAGGCTCTGACTTCTACTTTGAAAGAACCACTCTGGCTCCCACTTTGAAAACAGACCCTGAAGGGTCTTTAAGCCATGTTAAAGACAAAGCAACATAAAAAGAGTTGAATTTCTTCTCTAGGGAGAGAGAGCCCCTAAGACAACATGGGCAGATTTGCATTTTAGGAGGCTCATCCTAGTTGGAAGGAAGGAAGTCCTTGCTAAACTAAGTCAAGATAAGAAGCAAAGGGGCCCAGACAGGCAGCTGCTGCCAAGGCCCAAGGGAAGCTAGGGATAAAAACTAAAACCAGACACCAAGTGGGAGGAACAAGTTGAGCAACTTGCTCAATTGTCCCTTGCGGCGAAGTCTCTCCTAGGGTTGAATAAGAACTGCGGAGAAAAGTCAAGAGTGAATCCCAGCTATCTAGAGAATGTGAACAGGTGGTTTGGAATGCTTCTAACAGAGAATCAAGTTTTATCTTCACACTTATGGTGCTTAGCTTCTGAAGACACACATGTTCAAGAGCTGACGTAGAATGATTGATACTATAAGAGTCCTCAGTGGGCTTGACTTTAAATGCATATCAACTTTCCAGGCTGACCTAGACTCACACTGCTTTTGGGCATATGAAAGGACAAGAATCTTACCTTCTATATGGTCATTATATTCTAAATTGGAAATGATACTCATCTCAAGATTTACTGAAGTACATGACACACATACGATTGAAAGCTAACCCCCAACAGGATTATCCTTAATGGTCTACTCACAGTGATATAGGCTTTGACTTGTCTGTATCTCAGAACTCTTGACACCTTCTGCTCATTACCTAGTTTCAAAGCCACTACTACATTTTAAAGGTATTTATCACAGTAGCACCCCATTCCTGGTACCAGTGTTCTGATTAGCCTTACTTGAGTTGCAATACGATATTTATAAACCACAGAATATTTAAGAAGCTGAGGAACCCAATATAGGAATGCCAACAGATTAGTGTTTGTAAATGCCAGTTTTCTGGTCCGTAGATATGCATTCATATGATAGAATGGGCAAATTAGTTTCCTATGGCCTTCTATAGTGAACTAATCATATTCACAAGGGTTCTTCCCTCATCACCTAACTGGTTCTCCTACATTCCATCTTCTAACACACCCCCATGAGAATGTACTAGTAGAGCATCAATGTATGAATGGTTAGGGCATAAACCTTCAGATTGTAGGGAAGAGTGAAGAGGCCTAAACAGGCCTGAGAAAGAAACTGCCCTGTAGTTAGAAATAGAAAAGCCAAGGAGTTGGGTCATTTGCTTCTATCTCTTAGGTAGAGTTAAGCCTACAGGGATGTAGAAAGCCATTCTGTAAGGAAGGTCAGACTGCCAGAGTACAGAAATGATCTCTTGTCCATGTTGAGGTGTGGAAACGTAAATCTTCTCCAAGGTGGGTGTAGTTTCAGGTTCTAAGCATATCTACTTCTGGACGCTTCCTTCCCTCTCACCTAAGTTCCTGCTCCTAGCAAGGACACAAAGTCACCAGCAGAAACCTCCAGTCCCTGTACCCCTGAAACCCACAGCGTCTCCTGTCTCTGTTCTCATTGCCTTTTGGATAACACCATTCCAGCTGCCCATAATTTACAGTTGGAGAGCTTTTCTTCTGACATAAGGGTACATGGCACTTTCTTTACTCTTGCCACAGTTAGTCACTGTGCTTGTGTTCCCCTAAGGCTCAAAGCAGGACCTCCTAGAGAACAATACCCTGACGCACGATTTATTGGCTCATTCCTACATTTCATTCCATTCCCTAGCAACAGGCAAAACTCTTTGCTTTTCCTCTCCTTGTGTTCTAGGCACTTTCCTGGGCAACAGATCTCTCTCAGGATGTGTACAGGGACAGGGTGAGGGGAGAAAAGATGAATCGCAAAATGTGGGTCTTGGAAATGACAGTATGGAACCAGCATGTGCCAAATGCCTACTGTGTGCCAGGTTCTGTGCTGGGTGAGACACATCTGTTTGTTCTATTTAATATTTATGAAACCTTAGGTTCTTCGTATCATGTTCTCCATACTTTAATTGAGGATGGATCTGGTGACTGAAGCCTGCTGAGGTCCAAATCCATCTTTTGTCACTGATTCTAGCTGCCTGTATGAGCTATGATTGTAGGCAACCAAGTCAGGCTATAGTCTAGGAGTCTAATCTAGGGACCCAACTTCTCTTACTTGACAGACAAGGAAAATGAAGCTAGAGTCCACCCTGACAGCATTGATGGCAGGTCCTACTCCAGAGTCAAAGATCTCCATCCTCTGTGGGCTAGATGGCCTGCCCATCCCTTTGAAGTACCCTAACACATTCCAGTTCATGTAGGGGAGGAACATGAAAACCTATAGTCACTAAGAGACATTTGCTGGGTATGGATGCTTAGTTAAGCTGGTTTTCTTTGAGCTTCATTAGCACATGTAACCAGAATTGTTTATTTTATCATTTGAGAATGGATTCAACAGAGAACACTCTCATTGAAAGAATGTTGCTGCTAATGCAGCAACTGGAGACAGGGTTGGAGAAAGGGGGCCTGTGATATGCAAAGACACATCCTAGGCCATTCCAGGATTGGCACAATATGGCTGGGAAGTCAGCTGCTTCACAGGAGTCTTGGGCTCCTTCCTGTTTCCTGGGCTTCTCTCCTGCTGTCCCCACATCACCCTGGGTCCGGGTTCTGCCTTCATCTAGCCACCCTTGCCTAGCAGAGCAGGTGTATTCAGAGGCACTGGAAACCATTTGGCAAAGGGAAAAGGACGCCGTTGTTAGCTTGCAGTTGGAGTCACATAACCTTTTCTCTCTGAAGCATTTATATTCACATCCACATCTCCCTGTCGCTACAGAAAATTGAGGAATCCGTGCCCTACGCCTGGACGGTGGAACAGAGCCATGCAAAATTAGCAGAGCTGCTGGGCCTGAAAGAGACGACAGTGTCCTTTCTTTCATTTAAAAAAAAAAAAAGAAGGAAAAAGTATGAGCACGAGCAAGAAAGAATTTTAATCAAAATGGAAAACAGGGACGAAGCATGACACTTTCTTCTCAGCCACTGGTATCAGACACACCTTCTTTATTCTTTTACAATGCAAGCAAGTTGGGAAAACTGGTGAGAAAAAATTTAGCAGGGAATGTGTCTATCCACATGGATAAAGACGATGCTTGGTGGTGCTGTGTGGCGCTATATAAATGTACAATGGAAAAACTCCAAACTTCTGTACTAGAATCCTTTGCTGATATATGAACCTGTCCCTAGAGAGACTAACCAAATAACGACTACATTGGCATTTCATCCATGGTCATAGCTCACTTTCCTAATTATAAAGCTGATGAACTGCACAGACTTGGGAATGGAAGAGCCAAAAAGAAAAAAAAAAA
>JADRCC010554308.1:0-10179 GCA_019843855.1 Hylomyscus alleni
CCCCCCCCCCCCCCGTCACTTCTGCTGGAATAAACTGGAAGAGTTTAAGTTAAGGTCTCTGAGCTCTGTAGATTACAGTAGATACCATAACACTGCACAGTAGTTGCTATGAAGAATAAGTAATATTTTCAGACACATGTAGCCATGCCTGGCTTATGGAAAAGAATGTTACTTATTATCTGTCCTCATTGTTGCTATTTTCAAGAAAGAACTTAGGGACAAAATATACTTTAGGGAAGGGAAAAGGGGTAGGGTAATGAAATAACCAAGCACTTCCTCTATATAAACTATGTGATGAGCACATGTTTTCATAATGCTAGGATCAACTATTAGATCCATTTTCCAGGAGCAGAAACTAAGGCTTAGGAAGGTTAAATAACCTAATTAACAA
The DNA here is from genome assembly GCA_019843855.1 of Hylomyscus alleni. Classification (NCBI taxonomy): domain Eukaryota; kingdom Metazoa; phylum Chordata; class Mammalia; order Rodentia; family Muridae; genus Hylomyscus; species Hylomyscus alleni. The sequence continues at coordinate 392 of JADRCC010554308.1, forward strand.
AGTTAGACTCAAAGCAGGGGTGAAAAACCTGTCTTTCTTCTGCTTTTAACCAGTGCATTTATTTAAATAACTGCCTAACAGCAGGGATGAGTGCACACTGGAAGGAAATCAAGAGAGGCAGATGGTTTAATCAAAAGGAAGCTTGGTATGATGGAGTAACTAACTAAGGATCAGGCTGAGAAGTGATCAGGGGCCAGACAACGATGACCTTGAACAATAGGTAATGGGGTTTGAAATTTTAGTCTTCAGGGAAAAGAAATTCATGGAAGGCGAACAAGTAAAACTGCAGACTGTGAGCGTGGCAGATGGGTCGCAGACAAGGAGTGTCCTAGATACAGACAAACCAGGTGGATTTTATCCCACTGCTGATGCAGCCAGGGTCGATGAAACAACTCTCCTCTCTTAGCTGATGTGAGGAATGTCTAGGTGACTGAAAAGGACGTATCACCTGGACTGGTGTGACTGTCTGACACAGGTAAGGGAGGATGGAGGGGAAGGAGGAGGGAGAGAAGGGAGAGGAGAAGGGAGAGGAGGAGTATACAGAAAGAAAAGACTTCACCAGGAATGACTTGATACTTAGCCTTCATGTGGAATGGTTCTGAGGTAAGCAAGGACTTGGAAGGCTGTACTTGTCTTGATGACTAGTTCTATGGTCCTTGGAGAGTACGTGTGCCATCACCTCATCTCACCCTATCTCTCCATGTCTCTGTTTCTTCATGTATCAGTAATAAATTGTATCATATGCAGTTACGCCTGTCCTCCTGCCTCAGAGTAATGCCTAAGGAGGTTCACTTGAGACCACAGAGGGGACAGCACTTCCATGGTGAGAGGTTGAACTCACCTCTCATTGGTTACTACCCACTTGGCCAGATAAGAAGGCCTAGGGCCCAGGAACCTGCCCCAGGGTGGACCACATTCATCTCTACTGCTTTGGTGACAGTCTGAGGCTTGATTTCTAAGAGGGCCAGCCTTTGCAGTTGAGAATTTTCCTTCTGAGACAGCAGTTACCACTATCCACTAGCCCTACCTTAATTCCTGCCACTGCTGTGCAGTTACCACCCTGGTTTGGACATAGGTCTTTGAGAGAGGCTAGATTGATTCTCACAGTGACATAAATAAATATAAATAATAAATAAATATTTAAAGAAATAAAAATATAGATAGATAGATAAATGAATATAAACCCAAACCAAACCAACCAAATAAAGAAAACCCTGCTGTTTTTCCTTCCAAGAAAGTAGACCTATTAAAAAGCAGAGTAGCCCCAAAAGGAGCTCTTAAAATTGCATAAAGGGTTTGCATTCTCACACTGAAAATACAATTAAAATAAATGCATCCTTTATCTGAGACGTGGGAGAAAAACAACCAGAAAGACAACAAAAAGAGGTTTCTCTTATCTCTTATTTTGTAAATGAAAATACACCTCCCCTTCTTAAAGGCGAAGGTCTTTAGCACCACTGTGCTCACAGCTAGAAGAGTCTTGGGCGTGCTAGGAAAATCCAGCACGTGATGGTGAGTAGGTCTTGGATGGTAGCAGAAAACCTAGCACCTAGCAAAGTGAGACTGTGAGCTCTCTGTAGCAATATCACTGGCTCATGGGAGCTCTAAACTCAGATAATTCGCCTTTGTGATATTAATGTTGATCAACCTAATTGGATTTAGGATCACCAAGGAGACAGCAATGGGACTGTCTCTGAGGGTGTTTCCAGAAAGGTTTCACTGAAAAGACAAAAGACCCATCCCCATCATAAATGTTAGTAGTCTCATACACCGGGCAGGTGGAGGAGATTCCCAGATTGGAAAACTGGAGGGAGGGAGGGAGCCCAGCACCAGTCTTTGCCTCTTTGACTTGCTAATCCCAGATGACCAGCTTCCTCATATTCCTGCTTCCATGACTTCCTGCTTTGATCACCTTCAAACTGTGAGCCAAAATAATCCAAGTATTTTGTCAAGTATTTTGTTGCGGTGAGGAGAAAAGCAACTAGCACAAATTTTCGAGACCAAGGCACCCTTGCTTCTCTGTCTTCTGCAGAGAATCGGTACTACACGGGAGCCCCTCCATTACCTCTTGGTCTTGAAGACTGCACACTGTCCCTTACTTGTACTATCCTCTGTCCACCTCTAGCCTTAATTTAATTCCAGTCATGCTCTCTGAACATTGAGATATTCCTCCTGGTGCATTCTTCTTCACACAGCTGTCAGGTCAGGGCCCAGTCAAAATGGAGAACAAGAGAAAGAAGGAAAGCAAATTGCGGCAGGGCTCTGTATCCTGGGGCTTGACACCCATGCAGCTAATCAACTGTGGATTGAAAATTCTGTAAAAACAAGTTTTTGTACTGAAAAGTTACTGACTTTTTTCTTGTCATTATCCCCTAAACAATACTGTATAACAACTGTTTATAAAGCATTTATAGTGTATTGTTTCTTTTTGCAGTACCAGAGCTTTGAATCTAGGGCTTTGTACATACTGGACAAACACTTTGCTACTGTAGATTACACCCTCTGCTTTTATTTGGAGACAAGACGTCACTAAGGTGCCTAGACTGGCCTTGAACTCACTCTAGAGCCCAGATGTGCCTTGAAGTTGCCATCCTCCTACCGCAGCCTCCCGAAGTAGCTGGGATTATTGGCCTGCAGTACCAGGTGTGGACTCTACAGTAAGTAATCTAGAAATAGTATAATGTAAAAGGGAGGCTTATATAAGTAGATGCAAATATGACATGTCGTTTTATATCAGGATTTTGGTATCGGCAGGGGAGCATGGACCTTCCTGGAAGACATCTCCTTCAGGTTCCAGGGGCAACTGTGCCCAGGAGAAGAGGGAGAGGAGCGGAGCATCACTACCCTTCTTTTTCGTGATGATCCTCCCCTGTGAGGCAAACTAGAAGGCTCCTATGTATTTTCCATCTCTTTTCTGCAGGTTCCAGAAGTAAGCCTGAGACTCCTTCCCCGCGTCAGCAGAGGGCCAACACAGAACATTGCAGGAGACCCGGGTTCTCTTTCTGGGACCCCATTTGGAGGATGAGCAGAGTGCTAAGGTTAAGTAGTAGGTAGAGGTCAATGAAGGTGGAATTTAAGAAAAACAACCTCACTGGGGTACTTCGTTTTTATTTAATTAAGCATTCAGTGGGGATGAAGTCAGGAGTAACAAAAGATTGTGATGCTTGGGTACAAGAGAAACCGAATGAGTTGAGAGCTCAAGAAAGATGCTGTTGGTGGGCTGAAGGGGTTGCAAGAATACATGTGACCCTGAACAGTTGGCATGGGCATGGAAGGAATGATAAATAGTACCTTGTATAAGTTGGCTTTTTTTGTAAGTAACAGAAGCAACTAACTTTGTAAAGAAACAAAAGCTAGGTCAAGTTTTAGAGGTTCCAAGGCACAGTGCCTACGTCCGTTCCATTACAGTGAGAATAGTGGACAGAGGCACATTGTAGCTCCGTGTGTGTAGGACACCATGGCCACACTTGTGCCAGTGTAGGGGCCCATGATTCACAGAAGAATGACACCCTGGACTCAAGTAGCATGTAAACGCAGAGTGTTTTATTCTGCAGAAGTCCAGCATGATGGGGTTCCCCATTACCAAGATGGACAACCAAGTGAGCTTGTAGGCCTGATTTAAACCACATGAGGGAATTCCAGGGTAGGTGACCTTTATCTTGCTTCATCTCTAGGGACATTCCATCACTGGGGTATGGGGGCTAGAAACTGTTGCTGGGGAAGTAGCTGAGGAAGTCTGGAAACTGCTCCTAACCTATTGTCCTTGCCTCTGGCCAGGTGGCCAGACAGGTTCTGAGGCCTGGATCTGCCTGGACTTGCCCAGATCTTGGAACTAGAGATTTAGGCCTTGTCTCCTGCACTGTCAATTTGAAGCTGAAGAGGTCAGCTCAGAAACTTTGGAAAATTCTACCAGACCCCTTCCCTCCTGGAAGAGAAAGGTCATAGAGCTCATGGGCATCCCTCCCCTCTGGAAGGGAGAGACTAATTACATTCCTCAGACCACAGGTGGAACTGACTGCTGACCACCTGCAGAAAAGGGAAGCCCAGAGCATGTAGACATATCATCCCTCAGGACAGATGGCCCATCCCCACCCCCCACCCCCACCCGGACGAAGAAAGCCCTTGCTACCTCATTCCCTAAGGACCAGTCAGTTTAAACGTTACACTGTTCTGCCAATCGCATTGTGCTCAGTGACTGTTGCTCTATTCTACCCCTGAAAGCTGTATCAAAACTGGCTGAACGGGCTGCCTGAGGTCACCCCTTCTCCTTCAGGTGTGGTACTGGAACAATACATTCCTCTTGCTTTTGCATGGATCCCTAGCTCTGTATTGTTCACTCGGGGTAGGGGTGTCCCTCTGACCCTTTGATAAAGGAGCTCCTAAGAAGACAGAAATGGAAGTCTAAAAGACAGAGTAAGAGGAACTGAAGGCTAACATCGAAGGGAGCTTAGAAACTTGTAAGGGCAATTAAGGTGGGAAAACAAATGCTCCTGAAATCCAGAAAGGACAGGTGACAGTAAGTGGGTCAGAACTTACAAGAGAACATTTTGACATTCAGCAGGTTACTACAAAAACTTAGGCTTCCTATAGGGTCTCATTTTAATGAACGCAGTAGATCAGACTTTTTCTCGTGGGGTGCTCAGTGTGAGGGTGTGGGCCCTCTGAGAGCCACCTGCTCGTTTGCTAAGTCCTGTTGATCCCAGCGTCTGTCTGTCTCTATTCCCCATGGGCTTTTGTCTTCATTCAGCCTCTTCATCTTTTTCTCCTGCATGACAGAAACCCCACAGCATGTTTTACTCACATATGGGCTTATCACTTTCCAAAGCACCTTCTAACCCCTTCTGGGTAGCAGCCACTGCTCTTCTCAGACACCTGAATTCACCTTTCTTGCTGGTGTCCACAGAAGTGTCCACAGGACTCCTCTGATCCCGAGAGTCACTTGGGATTGGGTGTTTGCATGTAGACTCCAAAGCCCTGCCACTACAACTCTTACTTAGCAGGCAGAGGACAGAGTCCCAGGCCTAGGACTCAGAGACTTGCCTGTCTTTGCCTCCTGAGTGCTGGAATTATAGGCATGTATCACCACTACCTACCATTAGCAGATGTTCTAATCAGGGTGGCAGGTCCCGTCTATAGTATAAGCCTGAATTCTCATTTGGCATGAGTTACCTACTTCCCTCATCTGCATCCTGACAGCCTGAGATGATCTCTGGGACTTGATTATCTGAGCCTAGCAAAGCTGGATTGTGAATGAGGTTTGTCGTTTGTCTGGAACACCAGCAACTGGGCTAGTTTAGTACCATGTGCAGACAGATACCTCCAACTTTGGGCTGGGAGAATGTAGGACCACGGGTTATACCTGCTTCAAGAGTTGTTTTCTTCTTCAGTACAAATCTGAGACAGTAACACTGCAGAAGAGTGAAAGTGTGTGTGTGTGTGTGTGTGTGTGTGTGTGTGTGTGTATGTATACATATTTATGTGTGTGTATGTATGTGTTTGTGTGGATATAAGTATATATGTGTGTATACATATATATATGTGTGTATATGTATGTATATGTGTGTATGTGTATATATGTAAGTATATGTGTGTATACATATATGTGTGTATATATGTATATTTTGCATGTGTGCATACATATATATGTGCATGTGTATGTATATATGTGTATATATACATGAGCTTATGGAGCTTAGCTCCTCCTGTTTTCTGAGCTGGGTTCTTACTAAGCAAACTAAGACAAGGAGGACAGAATGGTGATAGCACTGGAAACCCCTCTGCTTGCTTCTCCAAATCGATACACTCGACATTCCAGAGCTCCAGATGGCAGCATGGCCAAGTTGGCAAAGCCTACTGTGATGTCTTTAAACCTTTTCTTCGCCTTCTCCCCTCTGTGTGCCTCTTTGGGGTGTCTCCTGACCTCTTTTGGGATCCAGGTTCTCAGGGCTCTTAATTGCAAGTTCTCGCTCCGCAATCCACGTATCACCTCTGTTCCTACCACCTGGCTCACCACTTCTTCCCCATTTCTGTCCACTTGTACTCTGCCACTTCCTTTAAGATGAAAAATTACCTTACAGAACACCCACTGTCAATAGTCCAATGACGTGACTCAGTTCAGGAATGCCATGTTATGCTTTAGCTGGAAGACCAAGTCCTAGTACAGGTTAAATTAATTAATGGCCAGCTCCTTAAAGGAGTGTGAGGGACTTGGGGAGAGGTCCTTGTCATTAGTCCCCTGACATTTTAACACTTTCCTCCCTTTGCAGAGCTAGCATTTACGTCACTTGAACTCGTGCCTTAGACCACTGAAAGACTGGTTCTTGACAGCTAGATTCCACTTGCATCTCCTTGGGCCATGAAGGAACAATCTAACTGTTATTTTGACAAAGGGGATTAAATATAAATTTAATGAAAAATGACATCATCTAATTTTTATATCTCTGTAGACTTTTGATTTCAATAAAGCTCACATTTAAAAAATACATGTCAGACCATGTGTTTCTGATCTGGGGTTTATTGATTTGAGATTTAATAAAATATGACTTTTACTGTGCTTCTCACATAAATGTCTTAGACTAAGAATTCTCCTCATCCCTTTCTGCCCCCTTTCCTTGTCAAGAATGCAGCAGTATAACTGAGTCACTGAACTAAGTTTCCAGTGTGGACTTTTCCCCTGTTGGCATGGTGGGTAGAGGATTTTTCACACTCTTTGTCTTTATCTACTCTGAGAGAATAGGATGCACCTATCCATGAATTACTGTTCTGGGGCTGCTGTAATAAAATGTGACACACTAGGCTGCTTAGGCAATACATGTTTTCCTCTCATATCTCTGGATGCTAGAAGTTAATAGATGTATAACCCACCTCTCCAGCTCTGGAGATCACCAAAGTTGACTACCTCTAGCTTTTGGTGGTTGCCGGTGATTGCATGGAGAGGTCCCAGTTTAATCCCTGCCTCAGTCTTCAGGGTGTCCTGCCAATGTCTTCATCTGTCTGTTTGCTTTTATTATGAGGATTAGGGTCCAAGGTGATCCTGTATGTCTTTGCCTTAACTAACTTCGTGTCTACAACCTCTATGTTCAAATGAGGGTTCCGTCTGGGATTCGGGGGTCTCGGGAGGATACTCTTCATCAGTGTGTTCATTCTGAATTTTCCATCTCAAGAGGCTTTCCAGGTTGGCTTCACACTTACCATACAACTGAGGATGACTTTGAATTTCTGATTCCCCTGCCTCCACCGTGGGATTACAGACTTTTTTTAAAGGAATTACTTTATATATAATATATGTATATATACACACACACATACCTTATGGTATATACCATAGCTAATACCATAAGGAATACCATCTATACCATAGTAATTCCATAAGGAATTACTTTATACACACACACACACACACACACACACACACACACACACACACACCTCCGGAAAAGTAGCTAGTGCTCTTAACTGCTGAGCCATCTCTCTAGCCCCTGGGATTACAGACTTGTATTGCCATCCTTTGCTTAAGAAACGATAGGCCTGAAAAGCCAAGGCTGGCTTTTTTTTTTTTTTTTTTTGGCTTTATCACTTGTTTTTATTTAAATTGTATGACTGTCCCTCCCTCTATATGTGTGCATGTGCATCAATAGTATGCTGTGTCCACAGAGGCCAGAGGGGCACTGGATCAATGGAAGTGGAGTTATTGATAGTTGTAAGCCACACGTAGGTGCTGAGAACCGAACCCAGATCCTCTCAAAATGCAGACAGTGCTCTTAGCTGCTGACTGTGTCCCCAGTCCTGACCAGCTTCGGTATCATATAGATGCATGCAGAGTCGTTTTGACTCATTTCTAAAATCCTTCATGCATTACAAAGTCATTGTGATCTCTGGCTCTTCAACCCTTCCCATGGCTTATACACTTGCTATTCTTTGTGACAATTCTAGGCCCATTAAAGCCATTAAATATTTTCTTTTAATCCTCTTGTTCCCCTTATTTTCCTGCTTTAAAAAAATGACTGAATTTTGCTTTTTCAAGATGAATGTCGTAGGGGTATTTTCCACGTTGTTTAGTTTATTTATGTTGCTATTCTGCTGTTCTCTTACTTGTAGTAACCCCCAATTGAGCATGAACATAGCCTTTCTAGTCATTTCCAGCTCATTAATAAAGCTGCAGAGAAAGACAGGTTCTTACCCTAAACTGTGTGGCACTAGTCAGACACTTACCCTGAAATGGACTTCTTAGAGATTGATCATTACCCCCATGGTCTTTCAGGGGAGTTTAATCAATGAGGCTGGGTTCTTATCCAAGCCATTTTAAACTAAGTTGCCAAGGAAACTTTCTTGAAACAAATTGCTTTCCTGACACCGTGTATTCTCCAGCAGTCTCTCCAGCTTCTCTATTAGAAGCTCACAAATTTGGCAGGTAGTTTATTTGGCTTTAAGAATTGTTCAAGGTTGTAACACTTGTCTCTTTTCACCCTTAACAACCTTCCCTCTCTTGAGAAAAGGAAGTAGAGAAATAACTAAATCATTGAGGCAGCTGTCTTCTGTGTTACCAAGGAGTGAAATGTTCCCGGAACAGGTTTACAAAGGTATGTGGTCTACACCTGGCAAGGCCTAGGTTACCCATCTGCTTCCACAGACACACCTAGGTTCACAACTTTATGGTTGTGCCTAACCAGAAACATGAATGCATACCTACCATGCTGTATGTATGTGCAATGCTTTTCCAATGAAAAAAAAAAAAAAAGGTATGTGGTCATTAATATTGGATGCCAATTTGACCAGATGGAGGATTACTTAAAAGACAAACCTTTGGTCACACCTTTGAGGGAGTTTGTAGATTGAGTTAATTGAAGTGGGGAAACCTACTCTGTCTGAGGTCCGGATGTACCAAAATCTTTTGCACAGAGCTAATGACCCAGTGGTTGCATCCTCAGGTCTCTTTCACGTGTGATGGTAGGTGATTTACTGAACTGAATAAAAAGAGAGAAAGCCAGTTGATTACCAAGATTCAGCTCTGTTTCTAAACTGTGGGTACCATGAGACCAGGTACTTCATACTTCTGGGGCCAGGCCTTATCCACCATGGGAGGCTAAACCCCCAAACTGGGTGTCCAAGTAAACATGTCCTTTTTTGTGTTGCTTTTTATCATATACTTTGTTGCAGCAAGGAGCCAAGGATAGGGAGAATTTTTGTCTCCGAGTCTACAAGGAGTTTTTTCCCCCAGAGGTAAGTTAAGATACACTGTTGTACATGAGGGTTCTTTTAATTGTTTCCAGTACTTTCTTTCCTTCTGTGAAGGTCAAACCAAAATTATTGAGTATACCTTATGTTTTATGACAGGTCCCAACATTTTCCACTCAGAGCTAAAGACCCTGCAACTACATGCCCAGGTGTCTTTAAGTAGTTGGTGGAGTAACTGTAGGGGTCAGGAGCCAGGTTCAGCCTTTTGCTTCTTATCAAAAAAGCACCTTCTGGTATGATTAACGCTAGCCAGTGGGAAGGGAGTTTCCTGCTCAGTGCCAACTTGATTTATCCATGTCCTGTGACCAGAATGTGTGATGTCCTTAGCAACAGGGTCTTCCTACCAAGTTCCGGTAGGAAAGCTAGGGTAACTGTGATAGCCTGCATTATTTCCGGTTCCTGGAGACACCTCTCACCAAGAACTTGGGTGTTGTGTCTAACTCCTGGCACTTGGCTTTTTAGTTGGTGAACTAGGAGGAACACTGTACCTGTAGGGTACAGACACACACACACACACACACACACACACACACACACACACACACACACACACA
>JADRCC010554309.1:0-13901 GCA_019843855.1 Hylomyscus alleni
GGATTCCAAGGTGGCTGCTCTACTGGACTCTGGCTATCAGAACAGCCCACTGACCCACAACTCCTCACCCTCTTTTTTTTTTTTATAAGGGAGAGGTGTCATCAGAATAACTGTCTACCATGTCAGGAATGGTTTGATACTGAACCAGGACCTGATTGGTGGTGACTTTTGCAATGTTATTCATCTGCTGCTTTAGAAACTGAATGAGACAGGGTGCCAGGAGGAGCAAGGCTACAATGGCTAGTATGGGGCCAAGGAGGGGAAGAATCCAAGGGGTTAGAGTACCAAGGGGTAGGGATATTGGGATTATAGCGTGCCCAGAGGGTCCCTCTGAGTTCTTTGTTTGTATATCTTGTTCTACCAGCCCAGATTCATTGACATAAAAGCAACATTCCTCTCTCAGCAAAATGCAAGTCCCTCCCTGTTCAGCAGTCAGTAAGTCCAGGTTACTCTCTGGTTTTGAAGAGTGACTCCTGCTAAGGAGGTTATCTGGCATTGAAGAAACTCGAGGCTGTCTGTAATGGAAGCCATCGCCTGGTCAAGCTTATCTTGGAAGTCACTGGCCAGATGTTGTGTTTGGACAAGGGCTGCTCCAGGAGTTCCTGTTGCACCCAGTGAGACAGCAAGGCCTAGTCCAATGAGCAGAAGGATGAAGATCTCCCTTTTCTTTCGGCTTTCTCCCATCTGTAAGGTGAGTTCTTCAGGTTCATAGAGATAAACCTGGGGAACAATCTTCATGGGGGTGCAGGAGCATTGAAAGGGTGGTTAATGCAGGCACCTGTAGTGCCTTTGCGCCAGAGGAGGGCAGGAGGGTTAACACATACTGGTTTAGTGATTGTGATATCACAGACACATGTAAGATGGGGTTTGGAGGAGGGCCCTGCAAAGCAAAGAGAGTGGGGTAGGTCAAAGAGAGGAATGCCCTGTGTTTTCCTCATGGGGAGGGTTCCCTGGAGGTTGTAAAAGGAAATGTTAATGAGGACAGCTGCTAATAATGGTCAGGAGAGAGAAGCACAGAAAAAGTATTGGGAGGAGTTGGGGTGAGTTGTTAAGAGAAGGAGGTCAGCTGCATATTGGATGTATTGTAACCAGGAGAGCATAGCCTGCAGCTACTTCTGAGACTTATTTTCCCGTTGGATAATATTAGTATGGGTAAAGGCTGATTTGGAAGCAGGAACAAGCTCACAGGAGATGTGCAGGTCAACAACTGGGTATTTGGCATAGCCATTTGGGTAAAGTTTAACCGTGATTACCAGTGACTCGAGTCCACCAACATTCATCCCATGGATCGCTGATGGTGAGCTGAAAATGAATGTTAAGGTTAATGAACGTGTTGCTGCTACTATTGGTGTATTCTATTCTGCAGCTCCAGTATATGCAACCTCCATATATGGAGACTTCTTGGAGACATTCACCTGTGTTTCAGTAAGGAAAACAGAGAAAGGGGTTAGGAGTAGTAGAAATGGAATCTGGGTGTAAAGGGATCTCAGTCCTGGTTCAACATTCTTTGAGTGGACAGTCTTGGGTCCCTATAATTCTGTTGTGTCCATTGTAGGTTTCCCTAGCATAGAATCTCCAGTGGTAGGTATTCGGAAGGTGAAGGGGAGGCTGAGCAGTAGCAGAGTTAGCATGAAGAATAACAAAAACAGCCAAGAGAATAGAGGAAGAGGGGCTTGTGGAGGGCACATGTCCTGGGTAGCAGTCACCAGGTCATAGATGTCTTTCCAGGAGTTCTTGTTGACCTTCTGGGTGTGGTGTGTCCTCTGCCACCTCCTCTTCTCTCCTTATCTGCCAGTGAGAGGTGGGCCATCTTCTTGGTATAGGGTGGTGTCAGACATTTCTGGTGGGAACCCAGATAGGCCTGTGGGAAAACACAAGTGAAACCCCTTCCAGTTGTAAGGAGGGGGTCTGGACCCTTCCAAATTCCATCTAGAGGGTCTCACCATCGTACTAGAATAGTGAGGGTTAATTTTGATGTATGCCAATGGAGGGATATAGGAGGATGTTTGAAGTTTTTGTAGATATTAAATATGTTTAGGGTAGTCAGAGCCATCATTAATTGTACATTAAGAGGATAGATAGTTGCCTTTGGTTTTAGGAGTTGGGCTTTTAGGGTTTAATGTGTTCTTTCTATTATTCCTTGGCCCCGGGGGTTGTGGGGAATTCCTGTATGATGGACAATTTCCCAATGTGTGCAGAAAGTTTTGAAATGAAAGCGAAGGCTGGACCATTATTAGTTTTTATCTGTTGAGGAATGCCCATGATGGCAAAGATGGAGAGCATATGGCGAATCAACCTTTTTGAGTTTTCACATGTTTGGGCTGTAGCCCATATAAAATGAGTGTATGCATCTACGGTGACGAGAACATATTTTTGTCTATCAAATTGGGGAATATGGGTGACATCAATTTGCCATAAGGCATTGGATTTAAGGCCTCGGGGATTGGTACTCATCATTTGTAGAGCTGGAGTGGTAATAAGAGATGCACAAGAGGAGCATGTCTTTACAGTCTTTTGAAGTTGAGCAAGAGGGATGTGGGGGAAGCAGGTATGAAGCCCTTTTATATTTGTGTGTGTGCATGAATGAAATTGATCTGCTTGTGATGGTGCTAACTAAAAACACAGTAGGAAAAGACAGATTGATTGTATGTAAAGGTTGGGGGGCTCACCTTCTCAAAGTATTTGCCCCATGTGGTTGCCAGTTGTGGGTCTTATTGCCAAAGATTTCCCATGGAGATCTCTGGCCCGGCTTGATGAAGGAGTCCTTACAAAGGGAATCGAGCTGTTATATTCGGTGTGGGTACCCCATTCAAGAAGAATCAGGAAGGAGGCTGCTGAAATAACACGAGGTTGATTTTTTTAATTGAAACTAGTATACTAGGGTCACTCTGTAATCGGGACCACAGCGACCCAGAGGAAACAAAGCTCTAAGTTTTTATACCATTTCAGAACAGAGTTTTACAGCTTACAACGTGGGCTGGTTACAGTTTACAACATGGGCTGGTTACACTTTATCTTGTTCATTGTTCTTTAGTTCCTATTGACCTTTCTCCTCCCGGTGAGGATAAGATATCTGTGACATGCAGGAGGGGTGGGGGAGATCTGCTCTCCCAGGGATGTCTCCTGGAAATGTGCATTCCTTGAGGATGGGTGTTTGCTCTGTAAACTCCTCTAAAATCTTTTGTCTTAAGGATAAGTGGACCTCCTTGCTTTCTGGCATTTTTATGATGTATCCCCATTTTGCTCAATTTCTACAGAGCAAGCATAGATGGGGCCATTTCTGACATGTCTTCCAGACCACTCTGTTTCTCCTTGCTGCCCTGTACTGAGTCAGGTAAGGCTGGGCCAACAGGCTGACTAGCCAATGAGGAGTGCAGCACAGCTTCAGACTGCGTTTTGGGAAAGCAAATCTCGTCCCAAATGTTACAGCTCTAAGAACAGAAGGCTCAGATCACGGAGTAGATCTTTCACATGCTTTACTTCACTAGATACCATACATATATAATTTTGGGGGTCATTCAGATTTTGGCAGCAGTTATCTCCCATTGGTTTGGGCTGAGAATCTTTATTTGCATGTAAGAGGGCTTGACCAATATTACACACCTCTCCTGCTGGGGCTGTTGTGGGGGGTCTGGGCTGAAATCTGAGCCATTGGTCTCAGAGCTATCACTGAACTCCTACCATCCCTTGTGAACAAATTTACTTTACTCAGTGGGTCTCCAGGGTTCCGAGGTGGCCATTCTACTGGACTCTGGCTATCAGAACAGCCCACTGCCCCACACAGAAATACATATAACTGACTTTTACTTTGTGAAATAAAAATGTTTGAAGAATACTAGAGTAAATTGAGTGTTGTTTATTGCTAGTGTGAACTAAAATTTGAGGCTACCTATGGGAGGTTAATAAGATGTGTTAATAGAATGAGAAGAGTAGAAGTATAGAAAAACTTTTAAAAACTCAGTAACCCTGGAGAACATATTGAAAGCAAATGCTGTGCAGGGTGAGATGGAGTGGGGTGGGCAGTGAGTCACTCTCCCTGGCAAAGGTTCTGGGTTAGAATTCTCACAAATAAAATCTATAAGAAGCTAGCTGTATGTATTATACCAGTGGGAAGAGAGTGGGTAAATTAATGAATTCTGCTTAAATGTACTATGAGCAACATTGTGCAGCATATCTTCCATCCAAGGTAAGTATGCAAAAGCATTACAGAACAGACTTTGGAAATAAACCACAGGGATGCAATAAAAATCATCACACAAGAAACATACTGGAGATGTTCATGATATCATAAAAGAAAAGATGAAATTATTGCATCATTCTAAATTTGTCTACAAAGTGAATAGGCACTGGGCAGTGGTGGTACACACCTTCAGTCCAAGCACTTGGGAGGCAGAGGCAGGTGGACTTTTGAGTTTGAGGCCAGCCTGGTCTACAGAGTGAGTTCCAGGACAGCCAAGGCTACACAGAGAAACCCTGTCTCGACAAAAACAACGAAACAAACAAACAAAGTGAATAGGCTTGAAAGGGACTTTTAAAAGGCAACAAGTCCATTAGAACAATTTGGACAAAAGGCAAAAGAGGTGAGTACAGAGTATTACAGGAAGCTTTTAGACCATGCATCATGGCCCATGTCTCTACTCCTGGCACTCAACAAGCTGAGGCAGGAGGATGCCTAGAGTAAAATGCAAGGGTAAGATCCATACTGAGTTCCATGTCAACCTGGGCTTCAGTGTCATACACTGTGTCAAACAAATAAATTCCTTTTAGATCTGAGAAATGAATTATATAAGAAAAAGAAAATTATAATCAGGTAGTAGAGTGGAAATGTCTCTCATAGTTTCAGGAATTTCAACATTTGGTGCTCAGTTAGGGGCACTGCTTTGGAAAGTCTGGGAGATGAGGCTGTACTTTGGTTGTATTATGACAATCAGAGTGTCTTAGTCAGGGTTTTACGGTTTCAAACAGACATCATGACTAAGACAACACTTATAAGGATATTTAATTGGAGCTGGCTTACAGGTTCAAAGGTGTAGTCCATTATCATCAAGGTGGGAATATAGCAGCATCCAGCCAGGCATAGTGCCGGAGGAGCTGAGTGTTCTACATCTTCATCTGAAGGCTGCTAGCAGAATACTGGCTTCCAGACAGCTAGGAGGAGGGTCTTTAAAGCCCATACCCATAGTGACACACTTATTCCAACAAGGCTACACCTACTCCAACAGGGCCATATCTTCTAATAGTGCTACTCCCTGGGCCAAGCATAGAGAAACCATCACACAGGGTTTGTTGTAGTTACATAGCTGTGCTCTGTAAGTGCAATATTACCCTGTATTTTATTTACTATGTTCTTACACTGGCCTTAAGTCATCTGGTTGTCCTTAATATAGCAGCTACTGGGAAAGCAGGTCTGACCTGGTTGTTTCTGATTGCAGCAGACCTCTTGTAAACAGTCTTGTGCTATACAATGGAACTCAGGGAACAATGTAAGTCTCAGAGAAGCTGGCCTTGCCCCAGGGGACACAGTGTACAGAGGACTGAAAGTAGGGTTGGGAGTGGGAGGAAGGGTCTAACCTGGATGTTCCTGGTGCTGCAGGCTTGGTGAAGAAGTGAGGAAGAGTGACCAGACAATGGAGTTCCAGGAAGAATAGCAAGTTTCTCAGGGTAGCTGGGCTTGCCCAGGGGGACTCAGTGAGCCAGGGAAGTAAAGTGGAGAGAAAAATCTAACCTAGATATTCCTCATGCCTAGTGAAAGCTGGCAGATAGAGGTCCTGTTTTTATATGTACATATTACAATATTTATGCAAAATATTTGTGTATTTATATTCAATAATTATATTGAATATAAATATATCAAAATTGATCAAAATAGGGAAGGAGACTTAATACTCACCAAAGGAAAAATTATCCAAGACAACCTCTTAATTTTACATATTTGTAATCCAGAGGCAAGGCCACCCACATTAGTAAAAGAAACATTATTGAAGCTTAAATAGCAGACTATTAATGACTAGTGGGAGACTTTAACACCCTACACTCACCAATGGAAAAGACATTGAAAAAAAATAATCTATACAGAGATAATCAAACTGAATTTATGAAACAAATGGTCCTAAAAAATATCTACAGAACACTTAGACCAAACACAAAAGAATCACAAAAAGAATACCTTCTCAGCACCTCAGCAAATCTTCCACAAAATTTATCACACAGTTGGTCATAAAGCAACTGCCATCAAATACAAGCAAATTGAAATAACTCCTTGTATCTTATCAGACAACCATGCATTAAAGTTGGACTTCAAGAACAACAAAAACAATAGAAAACCTACAAACTCAAGGAAACTGAACAACTCTCTATTCAATGATCACTAGGTCAGAGGAGAAATAAAAAAGAATAAAAATAAATAAAAATAAAATAAATAAATAAAATAAAAATTCAATGAAAATGAAAGCACAACATACCCAAACCTATAGAACACAATGAAAGCAGTGCTAAAAGCAAAGTTCATAGTATTTAATGCCTTCATAAAGAATTAGAGTTCTCCTACTAGCAATTTAAAAACACACTTGAAAGCGCTAGAAAAAACGAAGAAACAAATACACACAAAACTAGACAGCAGGAAATAATCAAAGTAAGGGCTGAGATCAATAAATCAGAAACCAGGCAAACAATATAAAGTATCAACAAAATCTAAGAGCTTGATCTTTGAGAAAATCCACAAGATAGACTAAAAGACTGAGAGATAGTATTCAAATTAATGAAATCAAAAATGAAAAGAAAGACATAATAATAACACTGAGGAAATTCAAAGAATCATTAGGTCTAACTTCAAAAGCCTGTATACTACAAAATTTGAAAATCAAAATGAAATGGATGATTTTCTAGATAGATACTGTACAGGCTGTTTTTTTGTATCAACTTAACACAAACTGTAGTTATCACAGAGAAAGGAGCCTCCCTTGAGGAAATGCCTCCATGAGATCCAGCTGTAAGGCATTTTCTCAATTAGTGATCAAGGATGGGAGGGCCCATTTTAGATGGTGGTAGTCCTGGGTTCTACAAGAAAGCAAGCTGAACAAGCCAGGGCAAGCAATCCAGTAAGTATCATCCCTCCATGACCTCTGCATCACCTCCTACTTCCTGACCAGCATGAGTTCTAGTCCAGACTTCCTTTGATGATGAACAGCAATGAAGAAATGTAAGCTGAATAAACCTTTCCCTCCCCAACTTGCTTCTTTTTTTTTATTTAAGATTTATTTATTTATTATATGTAAATACACTGTATCTTCAGATGCACCAGAAGAGGGCGTCAGATCTCATTACGGGTAGTTGTAAGCCACCATGTGGTTGCTGGGATTTGAACTCACGACCTTCCGAAGCGCAGTCGGTGCTCTTCCCCACTAAGCCATCTCACCAGCCCCCCCAACTTGCTTCTTGATCATAATGATTTGTGCAAGAATACAAACTGTGACTAAAACAGATATAATTTACCAAAGTTAAATCAAGATCAGGTAAACTATTTAAACAGTTCTATAACCCTTAAGGAAATAGAAGCAATCATTTTACTCCAAAAATATCCACAAGAAACCTCTATCTCAAATAAAATAAAGCCTAGGGTCAAATTATTTTTACAGAATTCTACCAGACTTTCACAAAAGAACTAATACCAAACTCTTCAAACTATTCCACAAAGTGGAAACAAAATGAACATTGTCAAACTCATTCTATGCAGCCAGGCCACAGTCACCTGCATACCTAAACTGCACAAAAACTCAACAAAGAAAGAGAATGTGAGATCAGTATCTCTTATGAAGATTGACATAAAAATACACAATAAAGCACTTACAAATGGAATCAAAAGCACATCAAAGACGTTATCCACCATGATTAATTGGCTTCATCACAGGGATGAAAGGATGGTTCCATATATGAAAATGTATCAGTATAATGCACCATATAAACAAACTGAAAAAAATCACATGATCATCCCATTAGATACTAGATGATCCTTTGACAAAAATCCAATATTCCTTCATGTTAAAAGTCTTCTACAGATCACGGATACAAGGTGCAAAACTTAACATAATAAAAGTGATATACACCAAGCAAATAGCAAGCATCATATTAAGTGGAGAAAAACTTATCCTATTATGTAGGGAAAGGTGATGATACTAAAGTGTGGTTCTTGATTTGGTCAATAAAGGAGATTATATAATGGGTCACAAAACAGGCATCAAAATATACAAGAAGATTGAAATAATCCCATGCATCCTAAAAGATAAGGAGGGACACTTTATACTCATCAAATGAAAAATCTACCAAGAAGAACTCTCAATTCTGAACATCTATGCTCCTAATGCAAGGGCACACACAAAAGAAACTTGTCTGAAGCTCAAATCACACATTGCACTGCACACAATAATAGTGGCAGACTTCAACACCCCACTCTCAGATGTTGGAATGGATGTGTCTCAATAGACAGATTGTAGAAAAGGAAACTAAACAGAGACACTGTGAAACTAACAGAAGTTATGAACCAAATGGATTTAACAGATATCTATACAACATTTCATCCTAAAACAAAAGGGTATACCTTCTTCTCAGCACCTTATGGTACCTTATCCAAAATTGACTAGATAATTGGTCACAAAACAGGCCTCAACAAATACGAGAAGATTGAAATAATCCCATGCATCCTGTCCGATCACCACAGACTAAGGCTGGTCTTCAATAACGACATAAACAACAGAAAACCCACATAAACATGGAACTTGAACAATACTCTACTCAATGATAAAGTGGTCAAGGAAAAATAAAGAAATGAAAAACTTTTTAGAGTTTAATGAAAACAAAGGCACAACATACCCACACTTATGGCACACAATGAAAGCAGTCCTAAGAGGAAAACTTATAGCTCTAAGTGTCTCCAAAAAGAAACTAGAGAGAGAATACACTAGCAGCCTGACAACACAGCTGAAAGATCTAGAACAAAAAGAAGCAAATACACCCAAGAGCAGTAGAAAGCAGGAAATAATCAAACTCAGGGGTGAAATCAACCAAGTAAAAACAAAAAGAACTATGCAAAGAATCAACCAAACCAGGGGCTGATTCTTTGAGAAAATCAACAATATAGATAAAGGCTTAGCCAGACCAACTAGAGGACACAGAGATCCTAATTAACAAAATCAGAAATGAAAAGGGAGACATAACAACAGAAACTGAAGAAATCCAAAAAAAATTATCAGATCCTACTACAAAACCCTATACTCAACAACACTGGAAAATCTGGATGAAATGGATGGACAATTTTCTAGGCAGATACCAGGTACCAAAGTTAAATCAGGATCAGATAAACGATCTAAACAGTCCCATATCCACTAAAGAAATAGAAACAATCATTTATAGTCTCCAAACCAAAGAAAGCCCAGGACCAGAAGGATTTAGTACAAAGTTCTACCAGACTTTCAAAGAAGACCTAACACCAATAATCCTCAAACTATTCTACAAAACAGAAACAGAAGGAACACTACTCAATTTGTTTTATGAAGCCACAATTACTCTGATACCTAAACCACACAAAGACTCAAGAAAGAAAGAGAACTTCAGACCACTCTCCCTTATGAATATTGATGCAAAAATACTCAATAAAATTCTCAAAAAACAAATCCAAGAACACACCAAAACAATCATCCATCATGATCAAGTAGGTTTCATCCCAGGGATTCAGGGATGGTTCAATATACAGAAATCCATCAATGTAATCTACTATACAAACTCAAAGGGAAATCCATATGATCATCTCATTAGATGCTGAGGAAGTATTTGACAAAATCCAACACCCTTTCATGATAAAAGTCTTGGAAAGATCAGTAATTCAGGGCCCATACTTAAACAGTAAAAGCAATATACAGCAAACCAATAGCCAACATCAAACTAAATGGAGAGAAACTTGAAGCAATCTCACTAAAATCAGGGACTCTTTCCCTACCTATTCAATATAGTACTTAAAATCCTAGCCAGAGCAATTAGACAACAAAAGAAGATCAAAGGGATACAAATTGGAAAGGAAGAAGTCAGATTATCACTATTTGCAGATGATATGGTAGTATAATTAAATGACCCCAAAATTTCCACCAGAGAACTTCTAAACATGATAATAACTTCAACAAAGTAGCTGGATATAAAATTAACTCAAACAAATCAGTGGCCTTCCTCTACACAAAGGATAAGCAGGCTAAGAAAGAAATTAGGAAAACAACACCCTTCACAGTAGTCACAAATAATATAAAATACCTTCGTGTGGCTCTAACCAAGAAAGTAAAAGATTTGTATGATAAGAACTTCAAGTCTCTGAAGAAAGAAATCAAAGAAGACCTCAGAAGATGGAAAGATCTCTCATGCTCATGGTAATGGTATGATTAATATAGTAAAAAATGGCCATATTGCCTAAAGCAATCTACAGGTTCAATGCAATCCCCATCAAAAGTCCACCTCAATTCTTCATAGAGTTAGAAAGAGCAATTTGCAAATTCATCTGGAATAATCAAAAACCCAGGATACAAAAACTATTCTCAACAATAAAAAAACTTCTGGGGGAATCACCATCCCTGACCTCAAGCTTTATTACAAAACAATCGTGATAAAAACTGAATGGTATTAGTACAGAAACAGGTAGTGTTGCAGGAAATATTTTTAAAAACCCACCAATTCTCTCTTTTCCTGATTCTCTCAGCCTGCCAACTCCCTGGTAGAACCAGCAGGTCTTCCATGCACCTGCTACAAGCAACTCTCTCTAACCAGCCACCCAGCGTCTGACGGGCTTGTCCCTGGAGTCACTAGTTTCCTCTCTGCCATCTGTGGTCCCACATTCCAGTAACCAAGTAAAGGAAAACTCTTGAACCTAATAATTAACCAATCAGATTTATTTATCAATAAATTCTCAATTTACAAGAAGCCAATACAATAATTTCTGAACCAATTGCTAATGATAAAAGCTTTATCCCAATTATTCTAACCTTATGATATCATAACTACCTGTGGCTGGTTAAAGTCACACTAGTTCATGTCCACCTCTAAATTGGCCTTCCTCCTTCTCCCCTGAAATGTTCTCTGTATCTCTAACTGTTAACTATGCCTCCCTTTCCCTGTCCAATAACAGGCCTCTTGTTGCCCTAATGTAATTGAACAGGGAAAATACTGCAACAAGGCAGGAAGATCAGTGGAATAGAATTGAAAACCCAGAAATGAACCCACATACCTATGGTTATTTGATCTTTGACAAAGGAGCTAAAAAAAATCTAGTGGAAAAAAGACAGTACATTAAACAAATGGTGTTGGCTTAAGTGACAGTCAGCATGTAGAAGAATGCAAATTGATCCATTCTTATCTCCTTGTACAAAGCTCAAGTCCAAGTGGACCAAGGACCTCCACATAAAATCAGATATACTGGCTGGGCAGTGGTGGCGCACACCTTTGATCCCAACACTCGGGAGGCAGAGACAGGCAGATTTTTGAGTTCGAGGCCAGCCTGGTCTACAGAGTGAGTTCCAGGACAGACAGGGCTACACAGAGAAACTCTGTCTCAAAAAAATATATCAGATATACTGAATCAAATAGAAGAGAAAGTGGTGAAGATCCTCAAACACATGGGCACAGGGGAAAATTTCTGAACAGAACACCAATGGCTTATGCTCAAATATCAACAATCAAGAAATGGGACCTCATAAAATTGCAAAGCAAATTGGTAAGGCAAAGAACACTGTCAATAGGACAAAACAGCAACCAACAGATTGGGAAAAGATCTTTACCAACCCTACATCCGATAGAGGACTAATATCCAATATATACCAAGAACTCAAGAAGTAGCCTCCAGAGAACCAAATAACCCTAATTAAAAATGGGGTACAGAGCTAAACAAGAATTCTCAACTGAGGAATATTAAATGAGAGAGAAGCAGGTAAAGAAATGTTCCACATCTTTAGTCATCAGGGAAATGCAAGTCAAAATGACTTTGAGATTCCACCTCACACCAGTCAGAATAGCTAAGATCAAAAACTCAGGTGACAGCAGATGTGGAGAAGGAGGAACAATACTTCACTGCTGGTTACATTATAAGCTGGTACAACCACTCTGGAAATCAGTCTGGTAGTTCCTCAGAAAATTGGACAAAGTACTACCTGAGGACCCAGCTATACCACTCCTGGGCATATACCCAAAAGATGCTCCAACATATAATAAGGACACATGCTCCACTATGTCCATAGCAGCCTTATTTATAATATCCAGAAGCTGAAAAGAATCCAGTTGTTCCTCACAGAATGGATACAGAAAATGTAGTATACTTACACAATGGAGTATTTCTCAGCTATTAAAAACAATGACTTCATGAAATTCTTAGGCAAATGGATGGAACTAAAAAATATTATCCTGAGTGAGGTAACCCAGTAAAAAAAAGAAAAATAACACTCATGGTATTTACTGACTGAAAAGTGGATATTAGCCCAAAAGCTAGGAATATCCACAATACAATACACAGAATACAATATGAAACTCAAGAAGAAGGAAGACCAAAGTGTGGATGCTTCAGTCCTTCTTAGAAGGGGAATAAAATACTCACAGGAGAATATACAGGGACAAAGTGTGGAGCAGAGACTGAAGGAAAGACCATCAGAGACTTTCCCCCTCAGGATCTATCCCATATTCAGACATCAAACCCAGACACTATTGCAAATGTCAAGAAGTACTTGCTGACAAGAGTCTGATATAGCTGTCTCTTGAGATGCTCCACCAGAGACTGACAAATATAGATGAGGGTGACCACATTCAGCCATTAGACTGAACATGGGGACCCCAGTGAGGAACTAGGGAAAGGACTGAAGGAGCTGACGGGGTTGCAACCCTATAGGAAGAACAACAATATCATCCAATCAGACCCCCAGAGTTTTCAGGGACTAATCCACCAACAAAGGAGTACACATGGAGGGACCCATGGCTCCATCTGCATATGTAGCAAAAGATAGTCTTATGGCATCAATGGGAGGAGAGACCATTGATCTTGTGAAGGCTTGATGCCCCAGTGTAGGGAAATGCCAGAGTGGTAAGGTGGGATGGGGGAGGAGAGCACCCTCATAGAAGCAAGGGAAGTGGGAATAGGATAGGGAGTCTGTGGAGGGGAAACCAGAAAATGAGATTATATTTGAAATGTAAATAAATGTAATTTCCAATACAAAATATGTTAGAAAAAATTATTAGTTTCAATATGTGTTATTATTTCCCCATTTTCTTAAATTCTGGAATGCTGGTCCTATGATGTCTGTGGTGTATGCTTGAATCATACAATTTACACACTTCCACTTCAAAAGGGAACCTACCCCCAGGTTAGGGACTTAGATGTGAATATTCTGCCAATGTCTAGCTGCTGTGACTCCATTCTGGGAAATGAGTCAACAGGCTCATGTCATTGCACTGAAGTCGACTAACTTTTGATATTGTGAAAGTCAGTTTTTGGACTGATAGCTTTCACTTTCATAAAAGCAAAACAACCTCAACATGTGATTAGCCACATGCTCAGGAAATGGGCTGGTACCTATGGCCTGGATATACTGGGACTATGACTTTCTTCATTGTGACCCTCCCCTAACCAGGAGCTGGCTCTCTCAGACCTTGTCTTGCCACAAGTGGCCAGCCCACATGGGACAGGGCTTCCTGACTTAAACTTTGTCCCTGCCACTTCTCTGCCTCGAGGTTCCTGCTAATAGCCACACCTCTCTCTAAGTTCCTGTTACACCAGA
The DNA here is from genome assembly GCA_019843855.1 of Hylomyscus alleni. NCBI lineage: Eukaryota > Metazoa > Chordata > Mammalia > Rodentia > Muridae > Hylomyscus > Hylomyscus alleni. The sequence continues at coordinate 13,791 of JADRCC010554309.1, forward strand.
ACTCCCACCTCCAGTGGCTAAAGATGAAGATGCTAATTGGATCTTGAGATGCTGATGGACTGGGGGAGGGGTTTCTGCTTGGCTGCTTGTAGCACAGTTGAATACATATTA
>JADRCC010554310.1:0-16481 GCA_019843855.1 Hylomyscus alleni
CATCTTCCAGCACAGAATGGACTCTCTCTGGAGAGTGATTAGCTTTATCCAAAGCCTCCAGTTGTATCACAGGCTCCTCACATACAATACGAATAGACAAGAAGTACATAGATTGTAGACAAGAAGAGAAACAGATCACAGAAAGAGACGCAGAAATATAAAAACAGCTCTTTGATTTCAATTAAATACCAAAAATAAATATAAATACCGAAAATAAATAAAGTTATAAGATAAATAAATTCCTATAAAGAGCTGAAAAGCATGGGAACCAACCTCCAATGACACCCTTGAAATGGCACCATGAACATGGAAACGTGAGAACAAATGAAGGTTAGCTCTAAATAAGTGAGCAGACCATGATGGCAGTGGACTGCAGAGAGAACCAGGGAGTTGGAAACAAAGCATAGACATGGGGGCTGGAGGGATGGCTCAGCGGTTAAGAGCACTGACTGCTCTTCTCAAGGTCCTGAGTTCAAATCCCAGCAGCCACATGGTGGCTCACAACCATCCATAATGAGATCTGACACCCTCTTCTGGTGTGTCTGAGGACAACTACAGTGTACTTACATATAATAATAAATAAATCTTTTTAAAAAAAAAAGCTTAGAGATGAAAACACAAAATGTACATTGCAATGTGAGAGCACAATGCATGGAAACAATGCTTGAAGAAATAATGACCAACTGTTTGAGTGTTTTCCTTTTTTTTTTTTTTTTAAATCTTCCAGCCAAGGCCTCTGAGCTTTTACCATGACAATTATGAAGGACACCTCAGTTTTCTTCTATCCTTGTCATTTCAGAATCCAAAGACAAAAGCGAACATCAAGACAGCCAGGTGTTCGAAAAAAGCAGATTGCGCTGTAAGGAAACAAGAAGATCAATTCCTGGCTTGTGATAACAACGAGGACTGTCATTCAACTGAACTTTCCTTACAGTGATGGCAAAAACAGTGACTGGAAACCAAGGATTCTGAGCAAAATAATCAAATTTGAAGGTGAAACAAACCAACAAAAACAAACCACTTTCAGAGAAGCAATAAGTAGGCAAAGTATCAAGTAGCCCATCTGTGCTCAGGAAGGCGGCAGAGGGATTCCTGCTGGGAAGAGGAACATGATCCCAGATGGCAGCGGAACGCAGGGGGGAGCAGGAGATGGGTGACTATAAATGTGTAAGTATAGCATGGTAAGATACTCAGTATGCATGACAACCTCAGGTGTGAGAGGACTAGCACACTCAGAGAGGAAAGCAAATACAGAGCATGATGTCATTGCACAGTAAACCCGCGAGGTGTGAACTCAAGTCTTGACTCTCCTCTGTTGATTTTACATCCTATCTTGAATCAGTATCCCTTCCCCCTTTCCCATCTTCGGCCATTTCCAGGCCCTATCACCTCTTGCTCTTGGGAAACTACAGTTTGACCCAGTACTCCCCTGCACTCCACGTAGGCTTTTCCGTACCCAGAGCTGCTGTTGATCCTCTGACAGCATCCAAATTGATTTCCTCTGGAGGTGGCTATTCCTAGAATACTCCCTGCTCAGCTGAAAGGCGAAGGGATGGGGAGGTCACCCTTTAACTTGCTGAACCGCCACAGCTTGTCAACTGAGAACCTTGCTTGGAGATGAGGAAGTTGTGCCTTTTTAACTCTGTTACAGAGCCATTCCATGTACCCTAGACGAGATCTCCTTCTGCATGTATTTTACCAGATCACCTTGCTTAGAAACATGAGGCTATATCACATGGGACTCCACCTTCCGGTAATGAATGGAATTTCTTCCAAGGCTACCCTCTTCCTATGAGGTGAGAATGTTGGCATGAACCCCCCTCTCTTTTTCTCTACCCGACCCCCATTCTTGGTGGCTTTGTCACCATTCTCTCAGGCTCAGCCTAACTTTTTGACCTCTCTTTCTGGGATGTGTTTACCTATGCTTTCTGTTCCCCCAAGGAAGTCACAGTGGATCAAAATTCCCTCTTTCCATGTCTTGGTGAAGTTATTAAAGAAAGCCCCTCATGATTCCACTCAGAAACATATTTTCTAATCGAGATTTTTTTTTTTTTGGCTAGAGGAATTATTAGAAACTTGCTCAAATAGTCACTTGGAATAGACCACAGACTCCATTTCTAAATCTTCATTAAGTGTACTCTTTATAGGCCAGGGCTCTTGAGGGGACGTGTGTTCATGTTGGCTCATGACTGTCATCAAAAATGACACTCATACAAATGATACCCTAAAAGAAACACTCCAGTTGGTTCTGGCTCTATGAAGCCAGACTATAGTGTGATAATTGTATTTGAAGATAATTACTGAGAATAATTACTAGTTACTGAGAATATGACCTAATGTGAGCCAGGGAATATGGGTTTGGGTTCTAGACTTAGGAAGACAAGGACCTCGATACACCCAATGCGGTAATTCTCTCTAGGCTTCGGCTGTGCTCTGTATAAGATGAGAGGGCTGGACCAGTGATGTCTTCTTTAGGATGGCAGCAGGGGCATGGGGAAGAATGTGCTTTGTTCAAAACACACATTTAGCGCACATTCCAGGGACAACCTTCAAGTGTTTCTGTTGTATGTTTTGGACAACTTGAAGCCCTTAAACCCCTTAGCTGCTGAGGCTACTCAGGAAAAGGCTCCTTTGAGGAGCAAGTGTGTCTGAGCTGGGAGCCATGATGGGGCCTTTGGAGGGAAGACACACTTCTTAGGTAGCTGTTTTAAAGTAAGTCAAGGAGAAAGTTGAGTACGCAGTTGCTGAGATTCCTTCCTGATTCAACTTAGCAAGGCACTGTGCACTTTTCTTATCACAGGAAACAAAGGATCGTGTGACAGACCCGTGGAGGACCCTGTGCCGTCTGATGCTGTATACTGACCGTCACCAGCTTCCTGTTCTCCTCAGCTGCTTCTCAAGACAAGGCCAGAAGAGCAAATGCCTGAAAGCTAAAAGCACCAGCGGTGATCTATGCCCAGCCTCTACCCAACTTCGACACAGTTTCCCATTAGAGCTCAGTTTGACTTGAAGCTCACTACATAGCCCAGACTCCCCTCACACCCATGACACTCTTGCCTCGGCCACTTGAGTGCTAAGATGACAGGTGTGAGCCATCATATTCATCTTCCAGCATTGATTTTTAAAAAGGATTTACTTTTATTTGCATGTGTGTATGTGTACACGTGCGTGCATGCATGGGTGCATACACGTGTGGATATGTATATGCAAGTACAAGTGCTCACGGAGCCCAGAGACATCAGATTCCCCTGAATTTACAGGTGCTTATGAGCCATTCAGCATGCATCTTGAGAATTGAACTCAGGTCCCACACAAGAGCAGTATGTGCTCTTAATTACTCAGCTGTAGCCCCAGCCTTGCATCTTTGATTTTAATAGCAGTAAGATTTAGTCTCAAAGCACAGACCTTTCCTATCCCTTTAGCTGGAATGGACGTAGTGGATACAAGACAGTGAGAAATGAGATGAAAAATTGGCTCACTTCTTAAACCTTATGTTCCTTGTTTTTAGCAAGTAAAAACGGACTTGAAGGAGGCCCATTTTCTCCTAATGGGTTTGCCAGGCCCTTCTCTAATCAGATTGCACAGGGCCCTCTCTGCTTTATCATCTGGTAGTAATTTTCAGAGCGAGTGAGACACCACAGGGGATGAGCCTCTGGCAGCGGTTCGTGGGTTTATTTGCAACATTTGTCCATGTGCATTTTTATGCCATTTGAGGATTGTGTATCACATCATCACCAAGTGCAATTCTCCCCATTATGCCTAAGTGTATGTGAGCTCTGGACTGAGGACCCCCTCATGCCTGGCTTTCTTGGAACATGGCCCAGGGAATATTTTGTAGCCATACCTCAGACTGAGCTGGGGCAAGGGAAGGAGTAGAGATAAGCTCAGCACAAACCCACACCATCATTCTAGTTAGGAAAGGAGGGGAAATTCCCATAGAGGGTGCAGGACAGGCCATGGTGGAGTTCTCTCTGTGTCTACACACTCATTCACCCTCAGAACAAGCAGGGTGAACCTGGGTGTCTACAGTTTCCCTTTTTCTGGCTTGGCTGTGGTGCAAGACTTGCCCCAAGCAGAACTCTGAAAGCAATATGGCTCTGTATTACTGTTTCTACCCAAACTGTAGCAGGATAGCTTTGTACCTTATTGGACAAATGCTTATTTATTGATCAACTATTATATTCCTGTGGTCTTCAAAAACAATTAATTCATATCAGTGATCCAAGGAGATGAGATTATTGTCCTTGGAGATACTGAATCCTCATTGTGACATAGATTTATGTGAGCAAATGAATTGAGTTCAAATGACCAGAGGTGACGACCAGTAACTAAGCAGTCGGTGACAGAGACTGTTTCAGCCATAACTGGAGGGTGGATGCCACCCGAGGGAGGCATGGCTCCTCTGTCATGAAAGAACTCTGAGCCCTTGCATACCATTCAGGAAAGGCTGAAAATGTGAGCTCCTAAGTGTTAGCTCTGCTGAGTTTTAATGACAGAAGTTAGATCAAAAGTTTTAAAAAGATAATTTAGTACTCAACTTCAGAAAGGAAAAACCAAGCCAAAGCAAGAACCCAAATGGAAACAAGTCCTTCCCAGATCCTCCCACTACACTTCTCCCTTTGAACTTGGAAACAAGTCCTTCCCAGGTCCTCCCACTACACTCCTACCTTTGAACTTGGTTTAACACTAGGGTTCTTATCGTGTGACCTATAGAGGGAATGACATTTCTCTAGGCAGGACTGCTTAGAGCTTGTTCTGAAAGCATACTCAGCCCGCTGCCTCATCTTCTGCACACCTCCTCCCCATCTTCCTCACATCTCCTCTCTCCACACAGAGACCACCCTTTGCACAGGCTGTTACCAGCAGATTGCTGAGCATGAGTGGGAGCTGAGGCATGACACAGCTCTAGTTGGCTCAAGAACTCCCCACAAACTCTTTCAAACCATTTTTTTCCCGTAATAAGAGATGTTGCGAATGCATTTATGTATCTGTGGCTATGCACACACATAAGGAGGTCAAAAGAGTACTTGTATGTCCTGTTGTATTCTTCTGTGCCTTATTTCCTGACAGGGTATTTCAAACGAGCCTGTAGCTGGTCTGGCGACCAGTAAGACCCAGTGACTCTTCTGCCTCTATTCTGACATTATTGTGGCTACAGGCATGTGTGCTGTGGCCATGTCTTCTTTATTGAGGGTTGGGGATTCAAATTCTGGTCCTCTGTGTGCATAACAGGTAGTCTTGACCATAGATACCCTTCAACCCCAATTATAGACTCCATGTCCCAATCTCCTATCACTTTCCTTTCACAATGTGAGAACTTCTTTAGCTTGATGGGTCTTATCTAATTCTGTTCACCCTCTCCATAAATCCTTTTGGCAGCTAAACCTTGACCAACCTGTAGCACCAGAAGGTATTTGAAGGCTCAAACTGAATGAGATCCGCTTTCCCAGGCCTGATTTCTCAGGAACTTAGCCTGAAATTCCTTAGCTATTTTCCCCTGACTTGTGACTTGATGTGTTGGACATTTAAGAAAATATACGGAGCCTGGGGATGTGGGCCGAGGATCATAGGGAGTGAGTTGGAGTTTGAGGAGTGTGAATGAGGGGGAGGACAGGGCAGTGACAAGCCTCTTGTGGTAGGAATAGCTTAGGCTAAGAGCTGGGGTGGGAAAGTGCTTATAGTAGCGAAAACATCTAGGAAAATATTTGACTACTTTCATGATGACCAGTTTTCATACCTACCTCTTTCAAGATTCAACTGAGTTATTTACTTACTGGATTCTGGTCTCTTCTTTCTTCATTTCTCCTTTTGACCGCTTTCCACCCCCACCTCTCTCCACTCTTCCCCTTACTGTTACTTTCTTCACTTTAATTCACAGTGTGGCTGATAGGTTACAGTTTCATGGTGGCCACAAATGATGGCACTGTTGATCCTTTGTGACAATGCACATGGTGTGTTCAGTTCCTTGAAGTTGATGTTTCCAATCCTTTGTATTTGTTTAGAGTTTTGTCCTGTCCTGTGAGTGAGGTGCTAGTTGTCCTTGCCGTACTGATACTGTGATGCACACAAATTAGTCCCACTCACTTTAGGGTCCAGAGAATGCCTGCTAGATAGCACGGAGACTTGCTGGCACATATGCTCTGAGAATTGCTGAAATAAATCATTCAGTTATATGGAAGGGACAACTAATGACCAAGGTTTATAATGGGTAGCTTTTATCTGGCTCCTCTGTGCCACTTGGCTCAAATGTATGTGACTCAGGACAGAACAGTGGACTGTCTCCCAGATAGCTGGATGACAACAGATCTATGTCTTGCAGTGGCAGATGCAAAAATCAATGGGATATTATAAACAAAGCCACCTAGAACACTTATATTGCCCTAAGCAAAAGACACTTGATGTCCCAAGTGATGACCAGCCTGCTCTGTGAAAATAAAAATGTGGAAATATCTCATTAGGCTCAGAGAAGCTCTTGCAGTGGCCATCAGTCCCTTGAGCTGGCTCGTCTGCAGAGTGACAGCTCTGCTGCCAATCCATGTCTTCCCTCTGGTTGATTACTCTTGTGAGTTTCTTGACCTTGTGGTAATTCCTCCTGGCTAACATGGAATTGTAGACATATTTGGAGACCAAAGGGAGTGGCTGATGCAAGACCAGGGTGGCCGCTAGGTAGGGATTTAATTGCCCCTGGCAGGAAAGAGAGGGCATTTTAATAAAAAGGTTTTGAACTGGGAGGAAATTAGTAAACGATCATTTAAGGGAGGACTATTATCGTTCTTGTGTCTGACACTTTAAACACAGCTATTAAACCATCTACCTCATGCTGACTGAGACATGAAAACCAGCAGTCAGCTTCACTTCCGGCAGCCAATTGAGCAAGATTGCTTACAGCTTGTCTGCTAGCTACCAATTCTGGCTTTCATTTCCCACATCCAAGACTTGGAAGGGACATTTTGGTTTTTTTTGTTTTGTTTTGTTTTGTTTTTGTTTTTTTTCTTTACATAATTGTCTTTGTTTTACTTTGAAGTTCCCACATAGAAAAGTAGGTGTGAGGCACACACACGATTGTTCAAGATGGTCTGTGAATCACGAGCATGGTTACAATCAGCCAGTCTAAGAAACAGCCTCCATGGGCCCCCGACTTCCCTCCTGCTCGACTGCTCCCTCAGGGACCATCTCTACTCCTGGGCCTTTGATAATCTTTTCCTTGCTTTTCAAACATACTTTTATCTCATAAACTGGATTACTAAGTTACTAAATGGTTTACTATGTGTATAGTTGAAGTTCTTTATCCTGAATTTAGCATATTCAAGTCAATGCCTCTTTTATGTAAGCTTTTACTCAATGCTGTATTTGCAAGCTTTACCAAAGAGCAACTTTATATCTGTATCAATGTGCCAACCCTAGGCAGGCAGTACAGCAGGAAGAGCTATGCCATCCAGCTGTGAATGGGAGAGTTGGAGAAGGGTGTGTGTATTGGATGTTACCTTACATCCAAATACTAGGATTGCTCCAGTAAAATCCAGCCCCATGTAGTGTGACTGATAACTCCAGGTTAGAACCCCTAGACTAAAACTCCTGGTCTAGGCCAGCTTCCGAGTCTCCAGGTTTACATGGTGGACTTAGTCTCCAGGATTACCTTCATGCCAGGCCAACTCCAGCAGCCCCAGGATCTAGACAGGCTCTGTGTAGGAATGATGCTAACAGGCTAGATTCTGTCCATGCTTAAAGGGTGGTCCCAGTGCCAGATGCAGCCCAGAGTCAGGCTGCTGGCCCATTCTACTGTTAGGCCAACCCCAACAGCCCAAACTTCCAGACTACCCTTAACACTAATTTGTCTCCTGAAGTCCCAGATAAAAGGCCCCTGGCAACATTGGCCTGGTAACCAGTACTGATCAGACAGGGGTCTGTGCATCCAGGTACTAGACCTTGTGTCGTGGTCTGTCTCTGTCTTCTCCGACATTATCTGGGAAACAACAATGCACTTAGTTTATCACAGTATGATCAATATCTTGCTTTTTTACCCAGACAATATAGTGCATTGGCTTCTCTCTTCACCCCTGAATTGCTTGCATTTGTATTACTGTGTTATTTAGTCATCCAAGACTTCATTTACATCGATTCATACAGCCAATGTTTATCTGTTTTATAACACAATTTCATTTATTTTTTTTTTTCATTCTCATCTTCTCTTTCGTGGCTATTTTCCTTTTTTTCCTGAAGCACATATTTCAGAATTTTAAAAATGAGATTCTGCAGGTGATAAAGATTGCTGCTGTAAGTTTACTGAGTGTGTGTTTTACTCTCGCTCTTGAGCTAGTCTTTGATGGCTCAGAATTATCTCCCTTCAGTTTAACTGAGAATATGAGACCGCCATACTTTAGATTTTATTATTGTTATGAAGAAACCAGCTAAGGTTTTAGAAATTAAGCTGCTTCTTTGACAGTTTCATATCTATTTATACTGTATTCTAGTTACTCGCTCTTCTTCCCTTTCCTGTCTTCCCTTTCTCCCTATACTATCACCCTCGTTACTTGTTCCTTTCCTAGATTCAGGACTTTTGAAAAGTTTTGTGACCTGTTAAAGCCACATTCAGGGTCTGCCCACTGATTTGAGACTTTCTATAGGAATTTACATGGTGGACTTAGTCTCTAGGCTTACCTCCATGCCAGACCAATTCCAGCAGCCCCGGGATCTAGACAGGCTCTGTGTAGGAATGACAGTCATTGAAGACAATGGCTATCCCTTTCCCTGAATCTATCAGTAAGAAATAAGTCAGTACTGAGGGATACAGCCCTCTGAGACCCTCCTCCACTCACTCTTGGCTATTGGTGGACTACTTATTGTATAGACTTAGTCTACTTTTAATGTTTTATTGTTCCTCTCCAAAGGAAAGGAAAGACAGGGACAAAAACTGGAACAGAGACTGAAGGAAAGGCCAACCAGAAACTGCCCCGCCCAGGGATCCATCCCGTCTACAGACATCAAACTCCGACACTATTGCTGATGCCAAGAAGCGCTTGCTGACAAGAGCCTGAGATGGCTGTTTGCTGAGAGGTTCTACCAGAACCTGACCAATACAGATGCAGATACTCACAGCCAACCATTGGACTGAGCCTGAGGACTCTAATGGAAGAGTTAGGGGAAGGACTGAGGAGCCAAAAGGGGATTGCAACCCCATAGGAAGAACAATATCAATGAACCGGACCACCCACAGCTCCCAGAGACTTAACCACCAACCAGAGAGTATACATGGAGGGATCCATGGCTCCAGATACGTAGGTAGCAGAGGATGGCCTTGTCTGACATCAATGGGAGGGGAGGCCTTTGGTCTTATGGAAACTTGATGCGCCAGCATAGGGGGAATGCTAGAGTCATGAGGCTAGAGTGGGTGGAGAAGTCCCCTCACAGAGGCAAAGGGGAGGGGGATAGAGGAGGGGACAAGGGGTTTGTGGAGGGGTAACCTGGAAGGGGGATAACATTTGAAATGTTAATGAATAAAATGATTAATAAGAAAAAAGTCTTAGCCAGCACTGGTTATCTAAATCGGGCTGGACTGGGTTCGTTCTTCCCTCCTCTGGATGTTTTCCCCCGACGGCTGTCAAGCCTGCAAGGGCCTCAAGCACCACTCAAGGAAGAATAAGATTACGTTAGCACACACTGAAGGTACTGTCCATCGGGGCACACATGGCTGAAAGGAAAACTTCAATGTGACACTTCTTCCAAAATAGAGAAGCAGAGGGGTGTACATTCCACTGCTCGCTTCCACGGCCTTTGGTTTTTTGCAGTCTAGGATTCCAGTCCATGTGATGGCAATCTCCTCATTTATAGTGTGTCACAACCCCACTGGGATTACATTAGCTGAAATACCCAAAAAAGGGGAGGGAGGACCTGTGGACGCCATATCCAGAGGTTAGGCAAGGCCCCCGGTTAGGGGAGAGGGCTACCCACTCACCTCCAAATTTTTAACGCATAATTGCTCCTGTCTAAAGTAAATATGGGGACAAAGTGTGGAGTAGAGGCTGAAGGAAAGGCTATCCAGAGAGTGCCCCACCTGGGGATCCATCCCATATACAGACACCCAACCCAGACACTATTGCAGACGTCAAGAAGTGCTTGCTGACAGGAGCCTGATATAGCTGTCTCCTGAGAGGCTCTGTCAGAACCTGACCAATACAGATGCAGATGCTTGCAGCCAACCATCAGGCTGAGCAGGGGACTCCAATGGAGGAGTTAGAGAAAGGACTGAAGGAACTGAAGGGGGATTGCGACCCCATAGGAAGAACAATATCAACTAACTGGACCACCCAGAGCTCCCAGGGACGAAACCACCAACCAAAGAGTATACATGGAGGGATCCATGGCTCCAGATACACATGTAGCAAAGGATGGCTTTGTCTGACATCAGTGGAAGGGGAAGCCCTTGGTCCTGTGGAGGCTTGATGCCCCAGTGAGGGAGGATGCTAGAGCAGTGAAGGGAGAGTGGGTGAGTGGCTGGAGGAGCCCTTCATAGAGGCAAAGGGATCAGGGAGAGGGGGAATGGGATGGGAGGTTTGTGGAGGGATGACTTGGAAGGGGGATATCATTTGACATAAATAAATTTAAAAAGAAAAACGCATTCAACTCATCTCTAAAAGTCTCCAACGTCTTAAAAGTTCTAACATTATTTTTTAAAAGTTTAAAGTCTCTTCCTAGACTCAAGGCAGTGTCTTGGATGTGGGCTCCTGATTAAAAAAAAGTTATGTACTTCAATATTCCGTGGTACAGAATAAATACTCCTATATCTGAAGGGGGAAAATGGAAGCATAGCAATGAAAGATCAAAATGCAACAGGACAAACACCAAGCTGTGATGCTCCATACTGCAATGCAGGACTCATGGTGAAGTCACACGGGTTCCCAGAGTCTTAGGTATCTCCCGACTCCTCAGACTCTGATTTACAGCAAGCACGTGTGGTCCTCCTACAACTTCTATTGGTAGATATCCTGTGATCTTAGCCTTTTCAGCATCTAGGCTCTCTATAGCAATGTAGGCTTCACATTTACAGCCTTTTAAAAAGTTTGTTTGTTTGTTTGCTTGTTTATTTATTTATTCACTGTACTGGCTGGTTTTGTGTGTCAACTTCACACAAGCTGGAGTTATCACAGAGAAAGGAACCTGCCTTGAGGAAATGCCTCCATGAGATCCAGCTGTAAGGCATTTTTCTCAATTAGTGATCAAGGGAGGAGGGGAAGGTCCATTGTGGGTGGTGCCATCCCTGGCCTGGTAGTCCTGGGTTTTATAAGAAAGCAAGCTGAGCAAGCCAGGGGAAGCAATCCAGTAAGCAACACCCCTCCATGGCCTCTGTATCTGTTTCTGCCTCCAAGTTCCCGTCCTGTGTGAGTTCCGGTCCTGACTTCCTTTGATGATGAACAACAATGTGGAAGTGCAAACTGAATAAACCCTTTCCTCTCTAACTTGCTTCTCGGTCATGGTGTTTTGTTCAGGAGTAGAAACTCTAAGACATTCACTTCATATCCTAATCGCTGTCTCCCTGCCTAGTCATCCCCTCCCACAATCGTTGCTTTTCAGGGCCTCTTTATACAGCCTTTGAGCCTGCCAAAAGCTATTTTTACAGTACTCTGGGGTTTATCTATTCTACAACTGCACACTTTTCAAATTCTCCCATTTCAAAGCCAGTTTCAAAGGTATGCAAACCACATGGTCAAACCCATGGTCTTGGACCCAGTTTGTTTGTGTTATGTACTGTACTCAAGTACCCAGAAGAAAGCAAAATAAGAGGGTGGTGGTAAAGGATTTATTGTAGCTCATGGTTTAAGGGTGTGCAGTACATCATGACAGTCAAGGCAGGACCATGCAATGGGATTTCTCAGTTCTGGAACGATGAGGAAGCAGACAGAAGACATTACATTCAGGGTACATCCTGCTTCCTCTGAAGCACTTTTTATAGACATGCCCACAAGCCTTTCTCCTAGGTGCTTTTTGAATCCCATTAGGCTGACCCTCAAGACCAACCAGCAATCTTGGCATCTAAAGATTAACTTGTGCTTTCATTTATTAGGAATGTATTTGTTTTCCCTTAAACTTACAAAGTCAACTTTATCTATGGTCTTTCATGTCGTGAGGGAAGCATTTACTTGTAGTTCTTCCTTACTGGGCTCATAATCCTTTTCTCCAAGCCTATTACAAGGAAAACCTACATTTGGCTTCTCTGTTAGAAATCCTCAGTATCGATCTCTACTGTGGGACTTTCTTGAACACACCAGCTGTATAAATAAGACACAGAGGCTGTTAAATAGGTTTAAAGCTTAGGGCTTTTAGTCTTCCAGCTACCACTTAAACTTAACCTGACTATTTAGCCTACAACCCACCACGTGGCTAGTTCTATACCTTTCTCTGGTCTTGTCCATGTGTGTTTCTTTTCATGTCTGCTCTCAACTTTCCCACCCTTCTTTCTTCTCCCTGCTTTCTTCTCTGTGCGGAAGTTCCACCAAATTACATCTTGCCCAAGCTATTGGCTGTTATATCTTTATTAAAACCAATTAGCAGCAAGATGACCTCTGAGACATCTCTAGATTGTCTTTAGGCAGGATGAATATTTACAAAATATAAAAGCTGGTGATAGACCAAAGAAATGACAATACCAAAATGCTGCCAACACTGAGCTCTCTGGTGGTTTGGAATTAACAATTGAAAATAAAGGGAGACATCTTCAGATAAAGTAAATATAGGTCACCCCAACAGGTCTCCATCCCTGGCATTGTATGGTAGAGACTTCTCTAGTGAGGCAGCAGCTTCCCAGGACAGGCATAAGCCCTACGCTCCATGTAGGTGAACTTTCTGTGTTCTCTGGATTTCAGCCATGCTGCGATTTTATCTTGACAGTTTTTAAATTGTCGTAAGGAGATATTTTTAATATTGCACCCAGTATTTCTATTTGTTTTCATCTGGAGGTGTTGTTCTAATAAACCATTATTGGAAATGGAAGTGACTGGCTGCTTTTTTTTTTAATCAAAATATAACTCAATATTTTGTATTATTAAAAAATGTATCCTTTTTCCTACTTTTAGGCCCAAGGTGCAGAGAAATAAACACAAACTAAAAAATGTATTTTCTGAAGCAGGGAAGTTGTCCTTGATAAAACTTAGAATATTGGTCCACCAAAATATCCCAATCCTCATAATGTTCTGGGGGACAAATCAGGCCCTAACATAGGGAGGTACCTACTGAGTGGAATCGCTGTCTCTCCAGGGCATCCAAAGTCTTCATTTGGGCACAGAGTCCTTGTTTACAGGTATTGCTTGAGGAAAGATACACTGTATGAAGAACTCTCTATGAAGAACTCTCAGTCTGGCACAGTGATCTAGGTATCCTTATAGAATTGTGGGGCCTGGACTTTTCAGGCTGGGACGATACTAAAACTTCAGTTTTGATATTAGCCCTGAAACATTTTTATTCTTCCCTGATTTTTACATGGTTATACTCCACTCACCTATGTGACTTCCTACAGTCATATCCCGTTTTGATCGTCTGGTTCCTTTTTGTCTGGCCATCCCTCAGGCTTTCCTTTTTAGAAGTCTGGTCTCTGATTTTTCCCATGACTCTGAGTTCTGCAATCTTGGTCTTAATTTCCTTTATTGATATTTTATTCTTCTTTACCTTTGTCCTTTGCAGTAACTCTGGTAGAAAAGACCCCGGAGATTTAGCTGGGGCATGGCTGGACAGTAGAGGTTGTAACAGTCTCGTGCTAGGGAGCATCGTGTGTTGAGATGAGCCTCGCCAACTCAAATTTATATATCGAAGTTCTAAACCTCAGTCACTCAGAATGTGACTTTACTGGGAAACTGGGTTATTGCAGGTACTGTATTATAAAAAATGGGCCCCTGATCAATACTTATAATATCGTTTACATGAAGTAATGTTTATATGAAGAAACAATCAGAAGAATGACGCGGAGACATGAAGTGAGATAGCTTGATATGCTCAGGATAAGCATTGCTGAAGGTTCAAACAGCAAACCAGCAGAACCTGAGAACAGAGCCATCATGCAGGCACTCCCTCACATTACACAGGAACTGTGATTCGATTTAATAAATGCTGTTGTTTGAGTCATCTAACATGGTGTCCTGGATTTTTTTTTTTTTATTGTAGATTTGACACAGTCTTGCCACATAGAAAGAGGAAACCTTAAGAATTAAATCTTATCAAATTGGTCTATAAGGAATTATCTCGTTGGATGACTGATGTGGGAGGGCCCAGACCACTGTGAGTGACACCATTCCCAGGCCCATGGATCTGGGCTATATAAGAAAGCTAGCAGAGGGACATAAGTCTCAGAGAGAGTGAGAGAGCAAGGTAATGAGGGAGCAATGGGGAGAGAGAGAGAGAGAGAGAGAGAGAGAGAGAGAGAGAGAGAGAGAGAGAGAATAAGCAATAGTTATAGTTTCTGCTTCAGTTTTTTCCTTGGCTTCCCCCAGTAATGGAGTGTGATCTGGAATTGTAGGCAAAATAAACCCTTTTCTCCCCAAGTTGCTTTTGGTCATGGTATTGTATCATAGCAACAGAAAGCAAACGAGGACATACAGGTCTTCCATCAAACAAATATAGAGAGACTGTGTGAGTTATATTGAAATGTTGGGTGATTAAAGTTGTGAGAGCCTTCTCCATTTAGACCAATACATCATAGGAAGTCAACTTGGAGGCTTAGTATTTGTCAGTATCGTTGAGATCAGTGCCCCCAAGTGTGCTCAGTGTGTATGTGAGTGTGTGTGCTAGGGCCCTCCATCATCAGTTCACTCTGCCTCAATCCTTCAGCCTCTGATACTTTTATATGTGCTTTTACAAGATTCATTGTGAGGTTCCCAACAAACTTTTGTTCGTGAACCCAACTTGCTCCAGTGAAAGACCCCACAATACATTCAAGGGTTTCATGTGTATCTGGGGGCAAAGCCTACATTCAAAGTCACATTTTTATTCTGGGATATCAAACAGTACATGAATAGTGAGAGGTAAAGTAAAAATTACCTTTTTCTATTATCCTGGACCCCTACCTCATATCCTAAGCACAAAGTCAAAGAATGATTTTTTTTCCTACATATTTTCTGGCACCAAAACACTTGCTATGCTAACTAGCTCAGCTCGGAGCCTATGTGATAGTTACCTGGGAGCAGTGTCACACTTGTTCATGGACTGGGAATGAGGCCAACAGAATAAATGAGACATTTTTTTTTCCTGCAAGAAGGAAGCCAGAGATAGAAGCCACTAGTTCAAGTCAAGCCAAGGTTGAAAATCAGTGTCATTTGTCACGTTTGACACTATACAAGGGTGTCAGTGCCATGATGAACCTACCAATCCTTGTGGGCTATTTCCTGGTTGTCTCATTTTAGGCAGGATTTATGCTGCTGTGTCTTGCTGTCGATTACTTCTGGGACAGATGAAAGGAACCCATTTATAATTGTTTAACATGTGTGCACAGGTCAACACATCCCACCTCCAAATTATCTGCCTTCTTAGGAATCACAGGTCTCTGGAGATTTATAGGAGGCTGAGCTTCAATCACAGCTTTAAATTTAGTGACCTTCAAGGGGGACAGAAGCAGATTACAGCTTCCTCAGCTTGTACATGCCAGGAGTTGGCCATTCATCCTACCACCAGACAAATGGACTCTGTGGGGACTTCTGCTTGGAAGAGGAGACTGAGTTAGACACATGTGTGAGCTGTAGTTACTGAAGGAGGGATGCTAACGTTGAACTCTCCAGCTTATGCTAACTTTGCACATCAGGAAATGAAGTCCTGAACACATTTGAAGGTTACAGGAAGTATACTTGTAAGTAAAACAAAACAAAATTGTCTCTCCAAAGATTTCTCTACAACCTTTTATCTAAAACTCCCTCAGGGCTTGACTCTATGTTTAAGACAAAGTTTCATTTTCTTGCATAACGGAGACTCACATCGCCCTGCATAGGATCTTTTGACGCTCGGCAAAGACGGCATCCAGAGATGCAACAATGATGCAGTCCCTCCGCAGCAGTCAGTCAAGCTATCCTCCCTGGCTCTTTTCTGCTATCTCTATACCCCATTCTTCACGGGTATTTAATCTCCAGTGCAGCCTCTGTCTGGAACTGTCTGCCAGCAAGGAGTGACTTTTAAAAGGCTGGCAGTTAACAGACTGGATAAATTTTATCTACGGAGGAGCATCTGGCTCCCTTAGTGTGACCAGAAAAGCATCAGGACTTGAGGCTGTTGGCTTCCAAGTGTGTCATAGCCTGGAATGGCCATTTGTTGCCCAACTCAGAGACTGAGCATCACCCAGCATCAGGCTGCCTACTGGTCCAGCCACAGAGCCTCCTACCAGCTTTGGGGCACTGGCTTTGCTCTGTGCTCTGTTTGTCTGATGCTGCTTTCCTGTGGTACTGGGATTTGTGGAATATCCCAAAGATGGCAAACTAGGATGATATTATTTCCTTTCTTGTATCCCAAGTGAG
>JADRCC010554323.1:0-12212 GCA_019843855.1 Hylomyscus alleni
TAGAGCTGAAAGGTAGAGAGAAGGGTAGGATTTGAGAGGAAATGAAAGAAAGGAAATTGTGATCCAAATCTATTACATGAAAAATGGTTTCAATAAAAACAAAGAGTGGGACAGAGAAAGAGAGAGAGAGAGAGAGAGAGAGAGAGACAGAGACAGAGACAGAGACAGAGACAGAGACAGAGACAGAGACAGAGACACAGAGAAAGAAAGAGAGAAAGAGAGAGAGAGGTTTACTTACTTATTTACATCTCAGATGCTCTCTCCCTCCTTGGCCCCCTCTCAGAGTTCCTCTCCCCTACACACTCCCTTCACCTCTGAGAGGGCAGCCTTCTCCATATCCCTGAACCCTGTTGCATCAAGTCTCTGCAAGGTTAAGTGAATCTTTACCACTGAAGCTAGACAAGACTTTCCTCAGCTACATATGTGCCAGGGAACTTGGACCAGTCCATGTATACTCTTTGGTTGGTGGCTTAGTCTCTGGGAGTTCTCAGAGATCCAGGTTCTTTGACACTGTTGGTTTTCTTTCTTTCTTTCTTTTTTTTCACTTTGTCATCAGTATATTAGACAGTCATTCCTTTCAGTAACTGCTTAAATTCTGATATCCAGATTTAAGCATGTAAGCATGTGACTTCAAAACATACAACAAAACTATTCATGATTTGCTATGTTCTTAAGAGCATTTAATCCGTCCCCTAACTCTTCCATAAGCATTCCTGGCTCCTGTCCAATGTTTAACTATAGATATCTCCATCTATCTCCACTGACTACTATGTATAACCTCTCACGCGGGAGCTATGCAAGGTTCTTGTCTCAAAGCACCACAGAGCATCATTAAGTGCATGAGGGATTAGTACCTCCCCACTGGATGGGTCTCAAGTTGAGTTGAGCTCTGGTGGACCATTCCTCAAGTTTCTGCTCTATCTTTGTCCAGACAGGACCAATTTGAGGTCAAAACTTTTATTAATGGGTTGATGTCCCCATCTCTCCATTGGGTGTCCTGACTGGTACTGGAGGTGGTCCCTTCAGTTTCTGTATTCCTACTGTTTGACATTTCAGCTAAGGTCACCTGCATTGTCTTCTTCGAACTTCTCTCATCCCAGGCCTCTGGAACTTCCTAAAGATTCTTGTTATACCCCCCTCCCATTGTCCATCCCAAGAAGCTACATATTTCCATTCATTCTCTTACCCTTCTGGATCTCTCTTCTATCTCTCCCCTTGCTGCTTGACCCTGTACTGATATTCCAATCACCTTCTTTCCCATCCAGGTCCCTCTTTCCCTCTGCTTCCCATGACTACTTTGTTCCCCCTTCTAAGTGAGATTCAGGCATCCTCAATTCAAGTCTTCCTTCTTTTTTAACTTCTTTGGGTCTACGAGGGTATATCATGGGTATTATGAATGTTTTGGCTAATATCCAATTATGAGGGGGTACATCCCATGCATATACTTTTGGGTTTGGGTCACCTCACTCAGAATGATATATTCTGGTTCCATTCATTTGCCTAAAAATTATGATTTTAATTTTTTAATAGCTGAATAATATTCTACTGTGTGTATGTACTACATTTTCTGCATGCATTCTTCAGTTGAGGGACATCTGGGTTACTTAAAATTTTTGGCTGTTACAAATAAAGCTCCTTTGAACATAGTGGAGCACATGTCCTTGCGGTGTGGTGGAGCATCTTTTGGGTATATGTCCAGGGCAAGTATAGCTGGGTTTTCAGGTTGAACTATTTCCAACTTTCTGAGGAACCACTGAGTGATTATAAGCAGTTTGCAATCCCACTAGCAATGGAGGAGTGTCCCCCTTTGTCCATATTCTCACCAGCAAGTTTGTTGCATTAGTAACTATTCTGATTGGTGTAAGGTAGAATCTTAGCATCATTTTGATTTACAATTCCACAATGACTAAGAATGTTGAACATTTCTTTAAGTGATTCTTGGCCATTTGAGATTCCTATGTTGAGAATTCTCCTTTTAGCTCTGTACCAATTTTTTTTGATTGAGTTAATTACTTCTTTGGAGTCTATCTTCTTGAATTCTTTATACATTTTGAATATTAGTCCTCTGTCTAATGTAGGGTTAATAAAGACCTTTTCCCAATTGTAGGGTGCTATTTTGTACTACTGACAGTGTCCTTTGCATTACCAAATCAGTATTTGCAGATGATATGAAAATATGCAAAGTGACCACAAAATTTCTACCAGGGAACTCCTATAGCTGATAAACATATTCAGCTAAGTGGAAGGATACAAAATTAACTCAAGGAAATAAGTAGCCTTTCTTTACACAAGTGACATATGTGCCAAGAATGAAGTTAAGGAAACAATATCTTTTATAATAGCCATGAACTGGATAAAATACCTTGGTGTAATTCTAACAAAGTAAATGAAAGACCTGTATGACACTAACTTTAAATTACTGAAAAAAGAATTCAACAAAGATATGAGAAAATGGAAAGATCACCCTTGCTTAGGAGTGCTAGGATCAACATAGTGAAAATGGTCATCTTACCAAATGTAGTCTATAGATTCAATGGAATCTCTATCAAAATTCTAAGACAACCCTTCACAGAGCTTGAAAGAACAATTTTCAGCTTTGTATGGCAAAACAAAAAACCAGAGTTAGCAAAAACAATCTTGAACAATAAGAGAACTTCAGGATGTATCACCGTCCCTGACCTAAAACTTTACTTCAGAGAAATGGTAGTAAAATCTGCATGGTATTTGTATAGAAACAGACAAGCAAATCAATGGAATAGAATCAAAGACCCAGAAACAAATCCACACATCTATGGATACTTAATTTTTGAATAAGAGGCCAAAAACATACAATGAAACTGGGACAGTATCTACCATAAATGGTGCTGATCTAACTGGATTTCTGCATGTGGAAGAATGCTAATAAGTCCATATTTATTATTCTGAATGAAAACAAGTCCAAATGAATCAAAGATCTCAATATAAAATCAGTCACACTAATCTAATAGAAGAGAGAGTTGGAAATAGCCTTGAGACCGTTGACATAGGGGGAAAGTTCCTAAATAGAACACCGATGTCTCAGGCATCAACCTGAAGATTTATTTTTAAAAAAGGGACTCCATGAAACTGAAAAGACTCTTATGTTTCAATACTTGATCCCAACTTGGTGCAAAAACTTTGAAAGGAATCAGATGTTTCGCTGTTCTGGAAGTGGTGTGTCACTGGGAGAGGACTTTGGCGTTTCAAAAGCCCATGCCACTGTTTGCTTGCTCTAATTGTCTCCTACTTGCTGATCAAATGTGAACTCTCATGTTCTACTCCAACAGCTTTTCTGATTGCCTGCTGCCATGCTCTCTACCATGAATATCAGGGGCTTTATATACTTAAACTATAAGCCTCAGATAAGCACCCTCTTTTATAATTTGCCTTCCTCAATGTACTTTATCACATCAATAGAAACATTATTTATATCAAATGTAAATTGAAAAAAAAGACATTTTCATTAAAAAAAATGGTACTATGAAAGGGTTGTCAACATTCCTAGAAACGAAATCAAACTGTGATCATTTGGTACAAACTTCAACTCTATGGGGAATCAACTATTTCAAACTTCAGAATCGATTAGGAAACTATCAGAAGAAATCAAAGAAACTTGTAAGAAAATGAAGTACTTTCTGAATAGGATTCCAGTCATAGAAAATAAGACTCGTGATGAATAAATGAGCTCTCATGTGCCGGGCAAAATATGACCACTATGCAAAAATAGCATAGTGATTTTGTGAGTAATCAGTAAGTTCCAGATTGTGTTTGAAGCCCAATTGTCTGGAGATTTCTAATGCTGGGTGATGCAAAACTGGTTATAAAAGCCCTTGCCCAAGGAGATTAAATGTTCAATCAAAACAGAGGGTTGTGAATTCATCTACAAAACATTTCATATAACAAAGGCTCGGGTAACATTGTAGAAGAAAGGATGAGAAAAATGTAAAATCCATATGATTATGGACCTGTGTTTCCTAACAATGTTAAAAGTGACATCCATAAAGCCTCAATAATGTGACTGTTCAAATGACCTTGAAAAATAATGACACCAATGAACATGGAAAACTGAGTGAGGAAAAGCACGCAAGTTCTCAACTCTACGCAAAGAATTACAGACAAGTGAGGGCACACCAATAGGTTTCCGAGTGCAAAATTCTCAGCCCTGATGACATATATTGAAGTAACATTTTGTATATTGAGTTTTATTTCTATATATCCTACATATATATTTAAACACATATATATGTATATATGTATATAATAACAGTGGGAAAAGAAGAGACCATGAATTTGAAAGCAAGTAGGGGAAAATATAGTATGGGACTTTACAGAAATGAAAGGGAAAGGAGAAATATTATTATATTATAATCTAAAAAATACAAATAAAGCACAAAAATAAGAAAGAAAAAACTACTGCCACTTATTTTTAAAGAGAGTATGAAATGAGAAAAAGCACAAGTCACTAAGCTCTAGTAGCAGATTTTGATTTTTGATGCCTGATTCCACTCTTGGAAATGAATGCTGAAAGTATATTTAATGACTATCATGAGAGGGTTCAATCCTGGAGCTATTGCTTCTGTTCATGTCATGTTTAGGGATGTGTCATTGTTCACACAAAGTTGTAACTTCTTATTGTGTTTATTTTATATCATAATTTGACACCTATTTTCTTCTAAAAACACAGTGCTGTACTATAATTTAGAGGCCAAAATGATTATAGTTTGAATTTCAATTATTTAGTATTTTTAAACTATATACAATACATGGTTTTCTGCTCTAATACAAGAACTTAGAATCCAAACCTTTAAAAATAAATTTCAATAATATATATTTCTGTGCATTCTCATTTACTCTTTATAATCTTGATTTATATTACTTTTGTTTATCTGACATTGTAAAAGATTGGTCATGAAAACAAGAAATGAAAAAGTAATTAGGTTTGCATACTTTCGACAGATAACATAAAATCCCTGAAGATATTGCCAATGTTTATTTTGTTTGCTTATTGTTTGAGCTATTTGCATAATATATTCTGTGAACATGTAGACTTGAAAACAATAAAATAATTTTTCTATTTGTGTGTTATGTGTGTTGTCCCAAGTATTTATGTTAATTCCGTATTTTTTTCTAAAAAGTTAAAAACTTTCCAAATAATACAAGGAAGTTGTCTAGCCAATGTTTCTACATAAGTAAAAGTAATCAAAAGTAATCCATTATTTAGTTTTTCCTGTAGCTTTGGAATTAAACTAAGTGATTTGTTAGACAATTAAAATGAATGGTCCTTATCCTTTGTTTTATGATTGCAGTAATAATATTTATAAGTTTCAGACTGATTACACAATTATTTTGTGCCATTTAAACTTCACTTCTATCCATAAGAAAGGCACTGACTTTTTAAGGATGAAGAGACTGGGATTCTGAGAAACTGAGCTAGCAAGTTACACAGAATTTCTATGGACATGTATGAGTTTGTATGATCCTCATATTTGAAATTTGTCAATCCACCAGTAATTTACTTAATGAGCATAAATAATCTCTAAATGTTGAGAACTAGGAACAGCTTCACAGATTTTAATTGATGGGTGGAACCCATTATTTATTTTCTCTTTCACTTGCAAATAAGGAATAAATTAAAACATATTTATCTTCTTTAAAAAAATTTTAATTTTTAAAATAATAAATGCACAATTCCTTTCTAAATACTTCACTTGTATATTGACTATTCCCATGGCAACAGAAACCAACAAGTGTAGTCATTAAAAACAGACAGAGAAGAGACTCTCTTCTCTGCAGGAAAGCGGGTTCAAGTTAGAGCAGAGAACACAGCATTATCCTGTCACCTTTCCTTGTTTGGTCACCCTGCCTTCCTCAGAGGTCACAGTCTATAGAATGCCTTTTCTAAGGTCTAGTCACCTGGGAAGGTGATCTTAGGTAGTCCTCTAACGATTTACCTCTTTTAGATATTGCTGGCTACACAGAAAACAACAGCTATGCCTACTGCTTGCCACAATTTTGTAAGAACGATAATGCAGAGATATGATCGCAAGGAAAAGGATGCCTCACATGAGTATCCACATATTCATGTCTATTAATTATAAACCAGAAGGCAGAATAGGAACTTTGTAGCATATCCTTGAATAATGATTTTGGATAATGATTTTCTATTTTCCATACAATTAAAAACCAAGTATATTAAGGCCCTTTCTTATGCCTTTGAAATAATCACATGTTCAGGAGAACTGGTAAAATTGTCTTTAAATGTTTTGAGTTTGTTACATCATAAACAAAACCTATAAGTCTTATTAATGACATTGAAAGCAGAGTAACGCTAATTAAATTATTTGGTTTTTCTCAATAAAATCATGTTACGTACAGAATAACAACAAAACCAGAAAGTATTGTTTCTTTATATTTTTTTTACTACATGTATGAATATATATTATATGTGTGTGTGCTTCTGTGCATTCATGCATATGTGTGTGTGTGTATGTGTGTGTGTGTTTACACTTGTAGTAATCAAATCATTCCATTCACTGTAAATTTTGAGGGTCAAATTAGTAGTCATGTGCTTTTACTGCATAGACTTCTCTCTGGGCATTTTTGTTTGTTTGTTTTAAGATTTGTTCTTTATCTGAATTCAATGAAAAGATAAAAAAAGAACAGATAAGATGAAGGTAAATCAGAGGAAGGTAAGGTGGGAGAGGAACAGAGGTAATAAACTAAGAGGGACAGAGTCAGTACCTATGTGAAGCACAGAGATTGTGTGTGTGACATTTGGAAACTTTTCAAAGGATATACAACTGCTAGAATCCTGAGAAGTGGGGTTGATGGTTATTGGTTGTTCAGGGGGAGGGGGGAGGTTGTTTGCAGTTTATGGTCAGTGCTCAAAGGAGAAACCAAAGGAAAGAAATTAAATTCAGATCTCTCTCTCTCTCTATCTCTCTCTCTTCTATCTTTTCTCTTTTATACCCACCTGGGTGGGCAGGTGGGTAAAGTTTGCGAAAAAGAAAAACCCATAGAGAAGTAAAGATCAACTAGTAGAGAGGGGAAAGAAAAAATGAAGAAAAAGGAAAGGAGGGAGAAGAAAAAACAAAGTTTTTTAAAGAAAAAGTTTAAAGAGACAGGAAAAAAGAAATTTATGATAGCAATATTTGGTATCTCTAATAAACTGTATTTGATGACATAAATGAATAACAAAGTGTAGGCAAAATAATCAGGAGAGACACGCTTATAAATGCTGATGAATGAGACTTCATAAAGAAAATATTGTAGCTAATTAATAAGCAAGTTTTGGGAGTAGTCAGAGACATGTGGACATAAACATTAGCAGAAAATTTTAAATGAAAATGGAAATTATAAAATAAGGGTTTAATACTTGAGTGATGAAGTACTTACAAGTATTATACCAAGACCTAAATGCTAAAATTATAAATTCATTAAACAGATTACCTAATTGTCATTTTTGTATTAAAATCTATATACTCAGGCAAATGGGAAAATTATTAAAGTAATTATTTTTTATTTATTTTAACTTTTATTGCATTATGATGAGAAAAGCTACATGATTTCAATTTATCTGAATTTGTTAACATTTAAGAACACACTTTAGCTTTTTTTTTGAGACAGGGTTTCTCTGTATAGCTCTGGCTGTCCTGGAATTCACTCTGTAGACCATGCTGGCCTCGAACTCAGAAATTTGCCTGCCTCTGCCTCCCAAGTGCTAGGATTAAAGGCGTGCGCCAACACCACCCGGCTAAGAACATATTTTAAGTAAATAGAATTAAATCACATTTTTGTTTTCCTTTTGTACTCCAACTTTTCCCAGAGACCTCCTTCAATACCTACAATATCTTTTTTGTCATATTCCTCAAAATTTATAAAATATTATAACAATAAAAATAAGTATTATAAAAGTTGTTTGATAAAAAACAGCAATCAATTTAAGTCTTATGTAGACACTTGTCTACAGCAATAGTGAAAATATATTTTTATCAAGATAAATTTTAAGTAACTCAACACATATTAACTGTATATTTCAAAATAATATATCACTACTAGTATTTTTTAAAATGAACATAAATATATAAAGTCTTTTTGTTTGTTTGTTTTGTATTTAGTAGAGTTTAAAATCTTGGCTCTTACTGTGGTACAAGCCCAAAATAAGAACAATTTTTAGACATAGGATTTCATTGTAATAAGGCTGTTCTTCAAAGACCCTCACATCACCAAAGGATTTTACCTCCATGTTAGCTAAGTTGAGAGTTGACAGTTCTGCAGTGCCAAGAAATGAATTGTAGGCACGATTTTTGGATATAGACTTCCTGCTATGGTCAAAGCTATTTGACGTGAGTGAGTTACTGACTTTATTCTCAGTCCACAGAGAACAGGTTACATTCATTTAAGAAATGGTGTATGTAATAAGATGGTCTATCCACAAAGTCATTCACCAACTATTTCAATGAACAATGGTTCTGCTTGGAGGGTGGCATAGACATTAGGTGAGGGTAAGAATTTGGTTCATTAGCTGTGATAATTTGGAAAAGTGTTCATCTCAGAGAAAGAGTAAATTATAAAGTCTAAAGTCCTTTTCTTCAAACTTGATACAAGAGTTACAAATGTCAAGCAAAGCACCCAGTCTCACTCTTTGTTGTTCTCTTAGGAGCTACCTCCCTAGTTAATCATCTATGTTTCTTTTGGGTATATAAATACTTTTGAAATATATAAGCTGTCCTGAAAGCCATAGTATAGTGGAAAAACATGAAATAAACAATACTACAAATAGAGAGGCTGAGATAGGAGAAGCAAGATTTCAAGACCCTTATGTTGTACACAGACAGACACTGTCACAAACAAACTAGCTGAAAGTGTATATAGATTGTACAATATTGGGCCTGTTTCTCCAATTACCAAACTAGAGATATCATTGGATGACAATCAACAAATTTCTAATTCCTCATGTTTTTGGATTTCAATCACTGAGGATATGTTGGTAATATTAATTTTCATATTAAGATATTAAGAAAAAGTGATCATCACTTCCTGTTGTTTTCGTTCTAAGAGGTGGAATTAGGTTTGTGTGGATTTGTTGAAAGATTACTTTCTTGCTTCTTCTAGGGTGTAGTTTTGATTCTTATGTTTCCCATCTATTATCCTTTGTAGGGCTGGATTTGTGGAAATATATTGTGTAAATTTTGTTTTGTCATGGAATATCTTGTTTTCTCTATCTATGGCAATTGAGAGTTTTGCTAGGTATCCTGGGCTGGCATTTGTGTTCTTGTAGGGTCTGTATGATATCTGCTCAGAATCTTCTAGTTTTCATAGACTCTGGTGAGAAGTCTGGTGTAATTCTGATAGGCCTGCCTTTATGTTACTTGACTTTTTTCCCCTTACTGCTTTCAAAATTCTTTCTTTGTTTAGTGCATTTGGTGTTTTTTTATTATGTGACAGGAGGAATTTCTTTTCTAGTCCAGTATTTGGAGTTCTGTAGGCTTCTTGTATAGTCATGGACATCTCTTTCTTTAGGTTAGGGAAGTTTTCTTCTATAATTCTGTTGAATATATTTATTGGCCTATTACATAGGGAATCTTCACTCTCTTCTGTACCTATTATCCTTAGGTATATGTTCTTATGTATATGTTCTCATTGCATCCCGAATTTCCTGGATGTTTTGGGTTAGGAGTTTTTTGCTTTTTGCTTTTTGCATTTTCTTTGACTGTTGTGTCAATGTTTTCTATGGTGCATCTATGACTCCTGATTTCTTTCCTAGGTTTTGTATCTCTCTTTCTGATTTCTTTATTGTTTCTATTTCCATTTTTAGATTCTGGATGGTTTTTCTCATTTCCTTCACCTGTTTGTGTTTTCCTGTAGTTCTTTGAGGGATTTTGTTTTTCCTCTTGAAGGACTTCTAGCTGTTTATCTATGTTCTCTTGTATTTCTTTGAGGGTGCTATTTATGTCTTTCTTAAAGTCCTGTATCATCACCATGAGTGTGACCCTTCTACAGCTGAAGGCTGATTCTTTAGACCCACCTGCCACAGATAACCATGCCTCTCTGCCCACCTCCTGCTAATTACCACGTCTCTCTCCAAGTTCCATTTATGCCAGAAGTCCCACCTCCAGAAACTAAAGAAGAAATTGTTGATTGGGCCAAGTCACTGACGAACTTGGGGGAGGGGTTTTGCTTTACCTATCTACCTGATTTTGCTTGTAACAAAGAGAATCAAATGAATGATGGCAGGCTGATAACACACCATATGTGGGCTTTCCATTGATTATGTTGTTATTGAGGAGCAGTCTTAGTCCATGGTGATCTGACAAGATACATGGAATTATTTCAGTCTTCTTGTATCTATTGAGGCCTGTTTTGTGACCAATTATATGGTCAATTTTGGAGAAGGAACCATGATGTGCTGAGAAGAAGGTATATTCTTTTGTTTTAGAATGAAATGTTCTATAGATATCTGTTAAATACATTTGGTTCATAACTTCTGTTACTTTCACTGTGTCTCTGTTTAGTTTCTGTTTCCATGTTCTGTCCATTTATGAGAGTGGGGTGTTGAAGTCTCCCACTACTATTGTGTGAGGTACAATGTGTACTTTGAGCTTTAGTAAAGTTTCTTTTATGAATGTGGATGCCCTAGTATATGGAGCATAGATATTCCAAATTGAGAATTCATCTTGGTAGATTTTACCATTGATGAGTATGAAGTATTCTTCCTTATCTTTTTGATAACTTTTGGCTGAAAGTCAATTTTATTCTATATTGTAATGGCTATTTCAGCTTGTTTCTTGGGACCATTTGCTTGAAGAATTGTTTTCCAGTCTTTTACTCTGAGGTAGTGTCTGTCTTTGTCACCTGTATGTCGTAAAATATTGAGACCTGTTTACTTACGCAATCCATTAGTCTATGTCTTTTTATTGGGGAATTGAGTCCATTGATATTAAAAGATATTAAGGTAAAGTGATTGGTGCTTCCTGTTATTTTTGTTATTAGAGGTAGAATTATGTTTTTGTGGCTATCTTCTTTTGTGTTTGTTGGAAGAAGATTACTTTCTTACTTTTTCTAAGGTGTAGTTTCCCTCCTTGTGTTGGAGTTTTCAATCTGCTTTGTAGGGTTGGAATTGTGGAAAGGTATTTGTTTTTGTCATGGAATATTTTGGTTTCTTCATCTATGATAATTGAGAGTTTTGCTGAATATAGAAGCCTGGATCAGCATTTGTCTTCTTTTAGGGTCTGTATGATTTCTATCCAGTATCTTCTGACTTTTATAGTCTCTAGTGAGAAGTCTGGTGTAATTCTGATAGGTCTGACTTTATATGTTTCTTGACCTTTTTCCCTTACTGCTTTTAATATTCTTTCTTTGTTTTGAGCCTTTTGACTATTATTGGACAGCAGTCATAGGAATTGACTCCTATGAGCTCTTACAGGAGGAATTTCTTTTCTTGTCCAGTCTATTTGAAGTTCTGTAGGATTTTTGTCTGTTCATGGGCATCTCTTTCTTGAGGTTAGGGAAGTTTTCTTCTATAATTGTGTTGAAGATATTTACTGGCCCTTTAAATTGGGAATCTTTGCTTTCTTCTGTACCTATTACCCTTAGGTTTGGTCTTCTTGATTTGTCCTGGATTTCCTGGATGCTTTGGGTTAGGAGCTTTTTTGCATTTGGCATTTTGACTGTTGTGTCACTGTTTTCAATGGTATCTTTTGCACCTGACATATTCTCTTCTATCTCTTGTTTTCTGTTGGTGATGCTTGCATCTATGACTCTTGATCACTTTCCTAGCTTTTCCATCTCCAGGGTTGTCTCCCTTTGTGATTTCTTTTTGTTTCTACTTCCATTTTTAGATCATGGATGGTTTTGTTCAATTCCTTCACCTGTTTGTGTTTTCTTTTAATTCTTTATGGAATTTTTGTGTTTCCTCTTTAAGGGCTTCTATCTGTTTACCTGTGATCTCCTGTATTTCGTTAAGGGAGTTATTTATGCCCTTCATAAAGTCCTCTAACATCATCATGAGAAGTGGTTTTAAACCTGAATCTTGCTTTTCTGGAGTGATGGGGTATCCACGATTTTGTATGGTGGGTGAACTAGGTTCTGATGATGCCAAGTGACCTTGCTATTTGTTGCTTATGTTGTTGTGCTTGCCACTTGCCATCTGGTTATCTCTATTGCTATCTGCACATACTGTCTCTGGCTGCATC
>JADRCC010554327.1:0-18992 GCA_019843855.1 Hylomyscus alleni
AAAAACATAGTCCACGTTAAAATAAAATCTAGGAAACCACATTAAAGTAATTCCCTCCTAGCACTTATTAAAGATTTTTTTTATTAGTAACTTAAGAAATTCTTACAAACAATCCTATCTTGTTTATTTTAATTAACGGCATATTTTCAACTATGCAAGCAAATTATATTAAAATATTCATTTATGATTTATGTATTTGAATCAATTCTCGCTTAGATCAATTTCATTGTTTTCATGACTTCACATCACAATTAAATTTACTGACTGGTCATAGTCTACTAATGTTACAGATTTCTGCTAGTAATATGTATTTGAAAATTTAAGACTATTCATTGTTTGGATTATCACTTTTATTTCTACTTATTGGTGGTGTAAAAAAACAAATACTTTAATATTTTCCCAGTATGGTGAGTTTTAATGATACCATGAGGTATATTTCTACTGTAATTTCAACTAGAGATTTTGAGTGACTTGGAAAATAAACAGCAGACATTCCAGACTACCATTTTACTCATGACGTGATCCAATCTGTTGACTGTCAGTCACTGCTAATGTCACAAATCACTCTGTTACCTACCACTGGCTTCCGTTCAGGCTGTCAGTACTTCCTCTCAAATTTAGCAACCACTTATTATATAATTCAGTGGAGGGAAACCAGCATATCTAGAGCTCTCCCATTCGCTCATTCCCTTGAGTGGCAGCATCCCTGATTTCTATTAGGACTAGACTCATTTGTATGTAAAATAGTCTGTAAAACCCAATTTCTTACAAAAAAAAAAAAAATTAAAACAAACGAGGACCCGGGCGGTTTTCTTGAGGTATCTATGTCCAGGTTCAGGAGGTTTTGCAACTGCAAAGGAAACCTGAAGGAACTGATATGTGTATGAGTATTTTTAAATATTAAAAATGCAGATTTTTTTAAAAATATAGATTTCTATCAACAATACAATAAAAAAAGGAATATAAGTGGCAAAGGCTTACAGAGTAATTTGATTTTAAAGCTTAAAAGTAAGAATAATTGAACTGACAAACATATGTGCATCTCTTTCTCAACTTCTGCAGAGAAAACTGCTTATTTTTTAACAGGGTAGTAAATGCTTGGATGCTAAATGTCTCATAGCAAATAGCACAGTCTTTATTCACAGATCATAGTTAGAAAGTCTGGTAGTACAAATCCTCCATTTCTTACATTTTAATGTGTTTTCTCAGTCTTTTAATGCTGTGCTACAATTTAGGAACTGGGCTCCTTTTTTCATTCTTGAAGGCATGTACCTCGTTATTAATAACGACAGACATCTGTCTGCACCACGGAACAACAGCAGACAAAGCTCAAGCCTCAGAGGAATGCACATGGTAGGCCTTGTTTGTTTGCTTGTTGCTTTTGTTTGTTTCTTTTTCGTTTTAAAAGTTACTAATGGCTGTTTCTTCTTAAGGCTCCAGTTGTTAAGAATTATTTCATCTAAAAGGTTTGAATTGGAAACTCTCTAATTGTAAGGCTCTATTTCATTGAAAGCTTTGGAATATAATGACTATAAAACTATAAAAACAAGCTGAAATTTTCTATCCTTTGAGGTAGAATGCACTCTATAAAGTTATATACTTCTCTACGTGGACATGTTCAGATACAGGATTTATTGTACCTTTCACAGTCTTCAAAGTGTAGTGATACATTTGGGAAATGGAAATGAATGATTTTAATAACTAATTAACTGAAGTTCAGAAAATCTGTAAGGCAATACTTCCAACATAAATCTCAAATGAGGTATGAAGTAACAAGTGGATTCATTATAGGAAGTTTAATAAATTTAAAAAAAATCTTCAAGCATTTCAATTGGTGTCTCCTAAAATGTAATTTGTCTGATTTCAAATGACTGCGGAGACTATTTTCCTTGTCAATTAAAGACAACCCTCTTCACTCCGTCTGGTACTATATGAAGGTGTCTAGTTGTATAATCTTTCTGTGACATTAGAAAAGTATAATCAGTTATCATTGAATACCAACAGCATCTAGACATCAAATAGTTATCTGATCCTGACGTTGCATGGAAATAGTGAAGAATCATTTTCAATGGTTGACTTGATTTTCCAGCCCTATAATGAATTGATCATGCCATTTATTCAAAGTATATGGTTCCTTCAAATTCTACTGTTTAGTTACAACTAATTAATCAAATTTTAGTCTCTCTATGTTGAGCCTCAAATCACATTTTGTAAACAATTTCTTTTGTTTTCAGATATCTATGTATGATTTAAATGAGCAAATTTGAAAAACAATATAAGCAGTTACAATTAAGTTAGCTTCTGTTACTGTTTATGGTTTTGGTCAGTGTACTGGCAGGTTTTGTGTGTCAATTTGACACAGGCTGGAGTTATCACAGAGAAGGGAGCTTCAGTTGAGGAAATGCCTCTGTGAGACCCAGCTTTGGGGCATTTTCTCAATTAGTGATCAAGTGGGTGGTGTCATTCCTGGGCTGGAAGTCTTGGGTTCTATAAGAGAGCAGGCTGAGCAAGCCAGGGAAGTAAGCCAGTAAGGAACATCTCTCCATGGCCTCTACATCAGCTCCTGCTTCCTGACCTGCTTGAGTTCCACTCCTGACTTCCTCTGGTGATAAACAGCAACATGTAAGTGTAAGCTGAATAAACCCTTTCCTTCACAACGTGCTTCTTGGTCGTGATGTTTGTGCAGGAATAGAAACCCTGACTAAGATAGTTAGGTAAAGTTCTTACCAATGGGGCAATCTCTGTAGGCAACTGATTAAATGGAAGAAAGCTTTTGACACGTTTTTCCTGTGTTTTTTGTTTGTTTGTTTTTGTTTTTATTTTTCAAGACAAGGTTTCTCTGTGTAGCCCTGGCTGTCCTGGATGTTTTCTTTCTTTCTTTCTTTTTTTTTTTTTTAAGGAAGTTCAAGATGTAAAAAAATATAGCTATTAGTAATGAAGCAATGTGGAAATTGTAAAGGAAAGTGAATAAATCTGCAAGGGTAATATACAGAATGTAGAGTTGTATTAGTGGTCTCTAAATTTCCTATGAGAACTTTGGGGAATATGGATTTATATTGTCATGTGATAGAGCCAATAAGGAAACACCTTTTTTTTTTTAAATTTAGATCTAATGAACAATTATCAACTGAAAAATAATCCTCAGTAGAGGCAGTGCAGATAAACATTTCTCTAAGCAAAAAGGTATGGATCATATAATCTATCATAGATAGAACTCAGTGGTAATAATAACTAAAATGAGGTGGAACAGTTGGAGGGTAGGTTGGGGGGAATAAAACATGGAGTGTAATAAATAAATTAAATAAAAAATATCAGAGAGGGTCCTTAATCCTTGGAAGACGTGGCAGCAGTCTGCTGGAGCAGGAAGGTGAACTGTATTTTATCTTCTGCTGGAAATATGAAGCAGGAAAACAAACTAAACATGGGGAAAGATTAAAAAAAAAACTGTCAAAATCCTTCAGTGATGATATCCTTCTTCAAGCAAGGCTCTAACTTTTAAGGATTTCATGAGTTCTCAAAACAAAGCCACCAACAAACCATCAAGTACCTAAATAAGTGAACATAAAGGAAATGTTCTCATGCAAACCTCCACTGCCAATCCAGATAATCTGGACAGCATAATCACATGCCACATATTTAATATGCCTCTTCTGTTCGTTGTTACTATAGCAGGCCATTATATCATTACTGCTTAGCTACTACTCATTATTGCCACCCCCATCTGGTACAGAATTCTGACTGATATAAAAACTAACACTGAATTTGTTCTAGGTATAGAGAATCCTAAATTTGAGTATACTTCATTGATTCTACCTTATGTAGAAATGTTTCTTTTATATTTTTTTCTAAAAATTCCTTTATAGTTGGGCCTTTTTAGATCATTGATAACTTGATTTCAATGCTCTCCTGACTACAGTAGATCTACAATGCATTTACATCTACAGTAGATGCTCTACTGACTGTCACTGCTGAACATCTGAGTATAATTACTGTTTTACTCACCTTTATATCTGAAAAATACCTGAGTGCAAATGCTGAAGAAAGAAAAGCTTTACTTGCATTCATTGCTACAAGGATTTTGGATTATGATGTGTCAGTTGTATTATGATGGGATCTCTGTTAGAACATTACTTCATAGCAAGAAATGTTTGAAGGGGCAATGTTGCTCCCTTTATTGTAGGAGAGAGTGGGATGGAGAGAGAGAAAAGGAGGGAGGGACAGTGGAAGTAAAAGTAAAGAGAGAGAGAGAAAGCAAGAGAGAGAGGAGAAGAGAAGAGAGAAGAGAAGAGAAGAGAAGAGAAGAGAAGAGAAGAGAAGAGAAGAGAAGAGAAGAGAAGAGAAGAGAAGAAGCACACAAGAACTAGGTCCCCTACAAGAAAATCTACCTTGAAAATCTACCTTGTTTTCAGCACGGCTCAACTCCTTAGTTTTCCATCACTCCTCCAAAGCTCAGGGCTCAAATGACCCAGCATTTGATAGAGGGTCCTCTGTGAAGTTTAAGATCTAAAACATTAACACCTGTGTTCATATTATGATTGAGAAGAGGGCTTGTATAAATGGAATAAAAGTGGCACTAAGTGTTTTACAGTAAACAATGAGAGTTATGGAAGTGGTGGATAATTTCTAGATGCTTTGAAGAACATTAGGGAAATTCACAAGCTCAGAAATTTTATTCTCAACATTAAGTGGCTGAGTAAGCACCTAAGAAATTTCTACATTTATATCTAACAATCCTTGGTTTTTGTAATGGGGTGGCAAATCCTAAAAGTCTAAGATTGGAAACAGGCCTTTGACCTTATGAGAAAGATTTTTATAACTTTCTTTTTGCTGGATTCTAAAAACAAAAATTTGATCAGGGTGTATTCATTTCTATAGTGACGATGTGACCTATCAGTTTTGGAATAGTTGACAAAAATAGAAAGATGTCTAATGAAAACAAACAAATCCTATTTGTATTTGAATATTTGTCATTTTAAAGCAATATTCATTGCCAACATCTCCGAGTGACAAAATAATTATAACACCTTTGCAAAGTGATGTACCTCTGTATTTGATGTACTGCATTATATTGTCTCTGAGATTTAATCTTCACTCTTGGGATAGACATGTGCCTTATACAGGCAAACATAGACAAACAAATGTAGGATTTCACTTTTGTCTCTCTGGAGAAATCAAAGGACATAATGGAAAAGGTGAGGGAGTATTTTATTATCTCAATGTAACACTCTCTATGGAGACAAGCAGTATCCCAAATGTCACCTGGGGCTGAGGAAATCCTCCCCACAATCCCCAAGGTGACATTCTTATTTGAATATCTTAGAGCAGAGAAAAAAATTTTGGTTCATATTTGTTTAGAATTAAATAAAGCCAAATAGGTTAAAAGCCTGACTCTCCTCTGACTCTGAGGAAAGAGCAAAGGATGTCTTGGCCAAGTGTAATGAGGAAATGGGTGCCCAGGGGGAAACCCAGCTTCCTCAAATGAGACAGCAAGAAAAGCTGGCAGAGACACACAGGGGAAATATGCCAAGATAACGTATTTTCTCCGAGGAAACACACTCTATAAGGAAAAGCAAATTGAAATTGGAAAATAACTGAAAATAAAACCTGAAGCAATCAAGAAACAAAAGGCAAGGGACTTGAAAAAAAGAAGTGAGAGGTCAGTTCCATAATGAGAAAGGCTTGGCTCCAGCTGATCGCTACCCTAGGTTAATCCTGGTAACCCTAAGTTTTCTCAGTTCATGAGCGGAGGTTTATTTTAAAATGAATTCTTGGTGATGTGGTGATATTAAATTATGTTGGGTGTTAGTCACAAATACCATATTAACAATGTGAATAATCCCATTGTAGATTCTAGTACAGATTAACATGTTACAATGTCTACATGTCCTCTGGTCTCAGAATTTCAAGACTCACTTTGGTCTTTGTTATACACAATTAATTTATTACTACAAAGCATAATATAAAGGAAAAGATTAGAGATGACATTCCTAAATTACAGGATATTATATCTGTTAACTTTACTGTTCAAACATTGAAGTTATATTTAGAGGTGTTTTTCCAAAATAGCAAAACTAATTCCCTACAAAGTATTGAAGATATTTTTTGTATTTATAAAATTCTTCCAAAAGGAATGGTTTAAGTGATTGTTTAGGGGACTATGTTTTAAGGAAAGTAACTGAGCATATAATTTCATGGAATGATATTGTAATAAGACAAACAGAGAGAGCTTAACTATGTTTAGTAGAATTCGTGAAGCAATATAAAATGTATTCTTAAATGTATTAAAAAATACTTCATTATAATATTTTGTGAAATTTAATAAATGTTCAACATTTGACAATGATACATAATAAGCTACTGAGAATGTATGGAAGAGAGATTTTGCTAATATATAAGTTTCTATCTATTAAATAATAGCAGTGATAATGCTTTCTATTTAATAGGAAATGATACAAATTTAAAAATGTGTAGATGAGAGAGATTTTATTTTTACTTTAACTGGAAAATGAACAATAGTTTTAGTTAGCAGTAAAAACTGTTTCTTTCACTGTGAATAATTACAAGAGCATAAAAAAAGACCAGAGTAGCCATATGTGAACCCATTGTAATAAGTTCCACCCTATTGATTATTTTATCCCAAGGATTATTGCTTAAACATAGCAGAAGGTGCCTAACCTTTACAAATTGTACTTCTTTCCCAATATATTCTCTGAAATGACAAATGTTCTTTTGAAACACTAACATCTCTATGTCCTATGAGCTTGGTGAGGTCAGACTGTGAGAGGAAGACACATACCTTTCTGCTGTGCACCCTGAAGAGTGTATAAAAAGAAGCCCCAGGAAAGACTCTCACTAGCCTCCCCTTTTTGTGGGCTCTGGGTCATTTGTTTGTTCTCTAAAAATGGCAGGATTAAGACAAAAATTCATCATTTCTTTTGTTTGTTTCAAATCTGTAGTGTAGAGATGCTTTCTTCTCTCGGGTTAATTTGTATCAGGAACAGCAGTGGAACATTCCAAAGCCATTATCATTTTCTATACCTTTACATGGCAGCCACCAGGCTGAATATAATTGATGGCACACCAGCAATTTCAGGTTACAAGTTTTGTAAAGAGGTTAACACCATAAGCCTTTTATTTCCATATCCCCTTTCTTTCTATGCATTCCAGCTGTGAGTTTTAACATAAAGATTATAAAATAAGGTTAAATCAATCTAACATGACCTGGATAGAATGAGCTCATATACTATAAAATTCCCCCTTGTTGTTCAACATGTAACAATGAACAATGTTAAATTAGAGCACGGCACTGTGCCCCGACTCTGATTCAAAATGTCCAAGCTATAGCCCTTGACACTTACTTGAGAGTGGCTGTTTTGGAAATGGGTCCTTTAAGAGGTAATTAAGTTAAAATGTGGATGTTTGGAAAGACCATGATCCAGTGCCTGTGGCATCCTTATAGAAAGTGATTAGGACACAGAAAGAAAGTGGCATAGCAGGACTACGGAAGGACACAGTGAAAGGCAGCCACTGACAGCCACCTAGAGCAGCCCAGCAGGAAGGAAAGTAGCCAGAGAATTAAGTTCTCTCAGTTTCTCCACCAACCCTCAGTTTCCCTACCACCACAGACTTGAACATGGAACTCAGAGCTAAGAAAGCATTTTCTCCTTTATTTTGTTTCTATACGGATTTTTTCTTTTAAAAAAAATCACACTGACATAGAAGACGCAAAGACAGACATGTAAAGTTATGGTTGAATCACTTTTATTTTGAAATATGGTTTTCTAAGTCATTTAGTAGAACTCTGAATTTCAAAGTCAAGGGTTAATTTTGGTTTGATTTTTCAGTTTTTAAGACGAATTGACTAAGGAAGCAACTAATATGTATTGCATTAAGCAAATAATTAGTAAGCAATTAATCTAACAAATAAATAAATAACAAACTGACTTGACTGCTGAATTATCTCATCTGCAAACCATCTTTTAGAAACCAGGCAGCATACACCAGCTGATATGAGGCCCCAACAGGCATACAGCAGAGGACTGCTGGGTCTGTGGTCATTCAGAGATGATGCTCCTAACCTTTAAGAGACTGGAGGCACTAGAGAGTTCAGAGGTCAGGTGAGATAGGGGGTGGGAACATCCACGTGGAGATAGGGGAGTAGGGAGGAGGTATAGGATGTGGAACAGTCGGAGGGAGTGGGATATAAAAAGTAAATAAATTAATAAAAAATTAAAATTAAAAATAAAAATTAAAAAAAGAAAACAGTACAAATACTTATATGCGAGTAATAATGACTAAGGCGAAAAGATGGCATTACTATGAGGGAATGTACAGAGAAGTAAGTATGTGTAAGAATTTGGAGGGAAGATTAGAAGGGAATTTAGAAATATTATATTTATATAATAATTTCTAAAAGTAAAATCAGGACATATATATATATATGAAACTTGAGGACCATGGAGTCTTCCCCTGAGGATAGGGCTCACTGGGGAGTCACAGAGTGACAAGGATGAACTACTCACTGGAAAGATGTTGTCAGCAATGTTTACTGACTACCTGGAGAAATGTGCTGCATGAAATCATGCTCCTAGAAACTACTGGTACACATATCACTATTTAAATTATTATCACATAATTTATTCTCTCCTGGACAACTTCTGCCATATAGAACACACTCAATTAGATGTTTTATGCACAGAATCAAGAACTTCTACATACAAAATGGAGAATTTAGGTTGTATATGAGTATATGTGTGTGAGTCCAGGCAGATACTATTAATTTACATGTGAATTTTAGATCTTGAGTATTATTGACAGTCCTGCTGTCAGCCCTTGTACATCCTCCTTCATTGTCAGCATATAAGAGTGATACATCTATATTTACTAAGAATTTGATTTTAATTATCACCATGGTTATTTCATGGTTTATATTGAGCTTCATTATTGATGAATCATCTATCAGGTTCAACAAATACATAGTGGCATGTATTTTATATTTTAGTGTCATGTAAAACAATACCACACTGCTAAAAATCATCTCTATTCTATCAGGTTTTTTTCTTCTCTGTAGAACTCTGTCAAGCTGTAGTGTTTTTCACTACCAATGTCTTTTTCCAGAAAGTTATATATGTAGAACAATTTAATATATAGCCTCTTCTATTCATCATTCTCTCTCTCTCTCTTTTGTTTTTGTTTGTTTGTTTGTTTGTTTGTTTGTTTTTTGGTTTTTTGAAACAGGTTTCTCTGTGTAGCCCTGGCTGTCCTGGGATTCACTCTGTAGACCAGGCTGACCTCAAACTCAGAAATCCACCTGCCTCTGCCTCCCAAGTGTTGGAATTAAAGGCATGCACCACCACCGCCCAGCTCATCACTCTTACCTAATTATATACAACAAAAGTTTTTGCAATAGAGACGACTATGTTTTTTGCTTTTGAGATAAGACCTCACTATGTAACACTGACTGTCATCATAGATGTCTTAACAAATTCTTTCTTCCAGTTTTGTTTTTATTGTTGTTCTGTGGATTTGTAGTTGTATTTTCTGCTCTGAGTTTTGGGAAAGGTGAGACAGAATGATCACCAATTAGAACATACTTTCTAAAAATAATGAAATTTGAATCTATATAAAGAATGGAACATTAATAAGATACATATCTACAAGTGGAAGTTGTCTGGTAGGTAACTCAGATCCTAACATTACTGTATGAAAAGATAGTCTATCCATAGATTCCTATTGAGAAGGAGCAACTAATGTTGTTTGATAAGGAGGATTACAATTCTAATTCCAGAAATGCTAACCAAAGCCATGAGCCTGTGTCTGACTGGATAACAATGGTTGGGGCACTATAAATGTTGCACTGAAAAAAAATCTATATATTTCTTGAAGCTATCTTAATCACATATGTAATATTTCTTCTAATGAGCTAACTCCTCTATGTATCTTCTTCCTCAATTACTGTTCTGTCATACTGCTGGTTTTGAATATATTTTCTTAATTCTTAATATAAAATTACAATCAGAAATGAGGATCAGGAATTACTCACAAGTGAGGAATTGTTAAATTGTAGATCTGTCATGAAAAAAAAAAAGCCTTCAACATTAATCCATCCTTACTTGGGGAAAGAATAACTCTGGCAACCCAGACAGTCTTGGGTTTGCCTCTTATAAAATACCCATGAAACAAAGTCAATCTGGTGAGAGGAAAGGATTGGGCTGCATCACTATCAAAGGAAATAAGATACTAAGCCTTAATCTGCACAATTGGGCCACTTGGAACTCTTTCTCTAGAGAGGTATCTCTTAATGTCTTCTGTAGTGTCTGGGGAAAACAAGGTGATCCTTAACTCAGTGTAACCTTCAAGTGTATAACTATTTTGAAGTGGGATGAGGGATACTCTACAAATGCCTCCTAACATCTCCAATCCCCAACTGCTGCCACTGAGCCAGACAGTCCCTGATTTATACATTAATTATTAATATGTAATTAAAATATCAAGCCATAGAGTATAGAACATGATAATATGAGTCATATCAGAAAGACTATGCATGGTACTAATCTTTATGAAATATTTTACCTAAATAGTCAATGTCGATCTCCAGATGGTATTACTAGTATATTTATTGGCTCTGTATCCTTTATGCATCAAGGAAACACACACACACACATACATATACACACACACATTCACACACATACTATACAAACACACACACTTCACTGATTGGTTTCTATAGTGATTGAAGACTGTGCACTTCTTAGTGGAATTATTGTTTCATATCTCAGTAGCAAAGACCATAGTAAAGTTCATTGAATACTAGCTTAAACAAAAATGTCTCAAGCATTTCTGTAGATCTTCCTTAATCTTCCAGTCCCATGTCATACACAACTTTAGATAACTTTTGACCATGTAATAAATATTTGAATTCTGGGCATAAAAATTTCAATAGGATCCTTAAACTCCTGAAGATTTAGGCTTAATTGCCCTTGAGTACTATCAGAAGTATATTTTCTTAATGAATTCATATCAATGTATGATAATGTATTGATGGTTAGTATTAACAGACGAATGCTGGTCATCATTGTCTGTAAACAGCTGCTATTCAATACACTTGAATAGAGAGTATTCAGAGGCACTCTTGCTTACCATCACACAACTCACATTGCTCCATATACTGTATTTCCTTTGGAGATAAAGCCTGCTTTCAAGTGTGGCAAGTCCTTTATAGCACACAAGTGGATTATCGTAATAGCAGCACACTATTAACAACTGTGTCTTTGCAACTTCTATAAACTAAACTAAACTTAAATTGTTCCTGATGGTAGAACATTTTCTATATAATTCAGGAATCTACCTTACAAAGCATGGTGAGAGGCTCACAACTGTGGTCTTAGCAAGCAGGACGAAGAAGCAGTAAGATCTCAAGTTCAAGATGAGCCTGGAATACTCGCAAAGGACCTATATGAAAATTACAAATGAAGAAGGAAAGGAGGTAGGAAAGAAGAAAGGAAAGAAGAAAGAAAGGCATATAGGGAGGAAGGAAAGTAGAAGGAAAGCAGACAAAAAGGGAGGCAGAGAGACAGGGAGGGGGAAAAAGAATGAGAAGAATGGGGAAGAGAGGAAGGAAGAAATGAGAAATGGAGGGAAGGAGAGAATAAGAAATGGAAAAGGAAGTCAGGAAGGAAGGAAGAAAGGAAAGAAGAATGAGAGAAGGGAGAGAAAGAAGTAAGAAGGGGAGGTAAGAAGGGAGGAATAAAAATAAAACAAAAGATATAATGTTTATAACTAAGTAGAGCTCTACTTATAAGAGTGCATACTAGAATTAAACAACCATATTTTAAAGGAAATAAATGCGCTATCAAAGTTGATCATATATGTGTACCTATTGTCTCTAAAGTCTTCCAGTGCTGAAGCTTGCCTCCAGCCAGGACATGTTGATGTACTCTGATGGTCACAGCACTCTAGAGTCTGTAGTTAGATATTTACATAGCCCAGATCACTTATTAAATCTATCTCTAAAACCAAACACAACCAATAATAAAACCCAACCACACATGCCATGACACAAAATACCAAGAAGATCAGACTGTGAACATTTAATGGGTACCATAGTTATTTTCTCAATAACTATGTTCAATGTCTGTTCAATGCATTAAAAATAATCTATGAGGAAGGAAATATAC
Source organism: Hylomyscus alleni (assembly GCA_019843855.1). NCBI lineage: Eukaryota > Metazoa > Chordata > Mammalia > Rodentia > Muridae > Hylomyscus > Hylomyscus alleni. The sequence continues at coordinate 12,180 of JADRCC010554327.1, forward strand.
TAGTATCACATTAAGGAAAGGAACCATAGCATTGTACCTTGGATTAGCTGGACCAAGTGTGAGGTCAAGTTTGGATCTTTCCATCTCTATCCATGTCCTATGTCTCTCTGTAACTTACAATTTTTCTGGATTTTGTTGTGTGCCTATGTTTACTTGGTGGAAGTCTGTTTGCCCTCAGCAAAGAATTTTGCTCTGCCATGTTTGAACAGTGCAGGAAGTATCGCATTAAAGAGAAATGAGGAATGCATTGCTGCAATCTTTAAGTGGGTTTTTTAAGTGTTTTAATCACTGACTCCAACTGATCACACTGACACATAACCATACTGTGAACATACCATCAGTAAGCAGTATCCACATGTTATTTCCAGCATTTGTGGTAAACGTTTGTTATGTGAAGTCACTTTTGTCCTATTTGCTATTTTTAAACATTTGATTTCCATAGCCCACATAGATACAGGCATGTATAGCATTCTGGTTGAAAAGCATGCAAGAGTACAAAATTTAGGATTATAGTGGTTTGCGTTATAAAGATGATTATAAGGGAGAGCCAAGCAAATAAAGTTGGCTGTTAAATTGTTCTCTTACAAGAAGTTTAAACAGACAGTGTATACAACAACTTAACAGAAGTCTTCAGCCTTAAGTGACCTCAAGGTATAACAGTAACTAGCAGTTAAGGTCCATCAAAAACTCACTCTTAAAATATAAGACATGTTTCTATAAAACAATTGCACATTCAACTTCCCCAGAAAAGTCTTGTGTATGAGTGGCAGATTTTGTAATCAAACATTAATGAGTTATATCCAGTTATATCTCTTGTTCTCTATACTGTAGAGACTAAAAACTTTATCAGGGACACAATGGAGCCTTCATTTATAATATAACAAATTTCCTTTAAGAGCAGAACATATGAGGGTAAGCCTTGCTAAGACTTCTAGCAGTAGAGGGTATGGAATCTGAAATGGCAATTCTTCTATAACCTGACAAGACTTCCAATGCAGGGTGGGGGACACCAATCCATCCACAAAACCTTTAGTCATCAATTTGTCCTGCCTACATGATGTGCATGAATAAAGATAGAACAGAAATTAGGGGAAATGGCCAAACAATGACTGGCACAACTTGAAACCCACGCCATGAGAGAGAGCATACACTAGACACTATTTATGATATTCCTCTATACTTGCAGATAGTTCTAGCATAACTTTCCTCTGAGAAGCTTCACCTAGCAGCTGATGAAAACAGATACAGAGACACACAGCCAAATATTAGGCAGAGCTCAGGGAATCTTGGGAAGAGGACTGAAGAAGCAGAGAGGTCAGGACACTACAAGAAAACCTACAGAATCAACTAGCCTGGAACTATAGGAGCTTACAGAGACTGATCCATTAAGCAAAGAGCATGCAAGGGAAAGATCGAGCAAGGTTCCATACATGCATGTAATAGATGTGCAACTAGCATGTGGGACTAACAAACACCTGGAACAGGAACTGTCTCTGTTTGTTGTTGTTGTTGTTGTTGTTTTGGTTTTTTCGAGACAGGGTTTTTCTCTGTGTAGCCTTGGCTGTCCTGGAACTCACTCTGCAGACCAGGCTGGCCTCGAACTCAGAAATCCGCCTGCCTCTGCCTCCCAAGTGCTGAAATTAAAGGCGCCACCACCGCCCGGCAGGAACTGTCTCTGACTTTGATATCTGACTTTGGTCCCTTTTCTTCTAACTGGGCTGCCTTGTCTAGGCTCAATGTGAGGAGATGCACCTAGTCCTACTGCAACTTGATATGCAAAGGGGGTTGATAACCATGGGAGGCCATGAAGAGAAAGGGAGAGGTGACAGCAGGAATGGAGGTGAGAGGGAGAGACAAGAAGGAGAGGAGGGAGGGGGAAATTTAGGATGTAAGGTAAATATATTAATTTTTTAAAATTACAGACTTCTTAGTTTTGAATAGAAGTTGATAAAGTGTTTTTCTGACTCTATAGCAGAATGGATAGATCTGCATTTGTTCAAAATGAGGACATCTGAGTGGATACTACTATTGCCTCTGGGAACTGCAAATCTACCTTCATCTGTCCCTGGAGATTTGCTTCTGGGAAGTCTTTTACTGCAGAAAAAAGGCAGACATTTGAGGACTCTTAAGATGGCTTGGCATGGTTCAAATGACTTGGGCTTGGGTATGGCCTTTACTAGAAGTTGAATAATTGCCTCTAGGTGCAGCTTTTGTGAAGAACTTCTGTTAATCCTTGTCCTGATTAGGTTTTCTTGTTAGCTCAAAACAACGTATAGTAACTTTAGGAGAGGAACATGTCAGTTGAGGTTTTTTTTCAGATTAGATGACTTGTAGCCATGTCTGTCACAGACTGATGGTTGGTGTGGGTGATTCCAGCCCACTGTATATGAGTGGGCGTGGGCTACACATGAAAGCTAGCTGAGCATGTCATATATTAACTAGTAATTAATAATTTTCCAGTGTTTCTGCTTCTGTTCCTCCTTGAATTCCCACCATGACATTTCTCAATGATGGACCATTTTATTTCATGATATCCTCTAAGTTGTTTTGGTTAGTACTTTGCCATACAAACCAATCTAAAACAATCCTCCACAATAATCCTTTCCAATTCACATATTAATGTGTGACTTTCTGGGAGGCTTGACTTTAACTTCCCAATTGATCTTAATAGTATAAAATTCCTTCATTGTCTACCACACACTGACATTAATCAGGGTATCTAAAAATATTTATATTTTATGACTCTCTTCCAGGGCCCTAGGAAGACTGATAATGGTAAAGTACAGAGAGTCCAAGTTGCACATTCTCTTTTGTTCAGGTAGTTTAGGCAGGTAAGAAGTGCCTCAGATGAAAAGAATTGTGTGAAACACTCAAAAAGAGTACCTTGAAATAAAATTTTGAGAAATGAAATATAAAATTGCTAGTTAATAGCGCCTTTAAAAAGTATCATTACAAACAAAAAATGGATTAAAATTGTCTTGCCCTATGTACCAACCAACCACTATCCATATGATAGCTTTGTAATAATTGATTCTCAGAATGTCAAAGCATTTTTTTTAGCAAGATTAGACTATATTTGGGTGCAATCAGTATCCTATAAAATGATATATATATATATATATATATATATTTTTTAATTTTTGTTAAAGTATGTTAAGTCTTCTTAACTTAAATTGTGTTAAAGTATACACAAAATTATATTTCATTTATTTTCTAAACTATGGGCTATTAAATTAACCTTTCCCAATAAAATTGAGACTGGTTTTATATTCAGGCTAGTGTTTTTCTAATCTTAAATCCAGCTACTATAAAATTAGGTAGGTGTTTTTTTTTGTTTGTTTGTTATGTTTTGCTTTATGTATATCTTTCCAGAAATTGAATGAGGAACTAGAGAAGTGTGTTTCACTAAGGCTATGTGGTTAACCATAAGATCTCTGTAATGTCAATTGTTATTATCATCATGATCATCATCATTATTATGTCTTCTGAAATGATCATATGTTCATGATCGCACACAATCAGAATATAGATTCAAATCAAATCAGAAATTCTCCAGTATATAAACTTAGTATGCAAATCTCTATTATTTTTATTAAATGAACTTTGTGGAGCATACATAGAATTATTCTAGATATAATCTTTTGTAATTTTGTAAACATAATCTCTAAAGTCATTAAGTTATTTTATAAGAAAGTTTTTTCAACAAGATTAGTAATGTTTTACTTCGTGAAGCATATACATTGTATTTCAGATAAATTTTAAAATTTGTAGGATACAATTTGTTGTTGGACTTATGAATGCTTATAGATAATATTTTTATAAATGATGACAGGAAGTAATGACCACACCATCTTGTCACTCAGTCTTTTCGGTTCGAGATCAGAAAATATGGTAGTTTTCAGGTCTTCTTATTTATTTTTCATTGTCAGACTTGTAATGCTCCACTTTACTGAGATAATCCAGTTCAACATTCACAGATCTAAAGCAAAAAAAATGATATTTGTAACTTGTATGCTATCTGGAAAATGTTAAGCATGCATTAGATATCATTTGAAAGCTAATATTTCTAATAATGATTATCTGTGTATAAAACTTTCAATCATTCCTCCATCAAGCATTTTTAAAGGAAGTTAAAAATTGGTATCATAGCTGTATTTAATGTTTGTACTCAAAACTATGAATCCAGACTTTATTTTAAAACATTCATCTGAAGCTTACAGTGTAATCAGTTCTAAGAGCCAGATGTTCATTCTTTGCAGTAAGGGTATAATTGACAGTTAACTTGAAATCTTGTACTTCTTATCCTCAATTGTTTCCCAGATTCACAGTGATAATGAGGAACAGGGCAACAACACCAATTTTCTGCTATGTGCCATATCACTTTCAGTAGAAGTCATAGCAAGAATTCAAAAACTGAAGCAATTATGGATTTACTGGCACAAACCTTCAGTATCTAGCCTTCACTTAAAAAGATCAATAGGAATCCTAAGTGAACTTAGTAAAGAACAGATCTTTGAACCATATCTTTAGGTCAAAATTAACATTATCCATTTCTGTGCTGACAGCTGTAATTGGAAAAACTATTCTAACCAACATTCCCGAAACCATGTCATTTCCACTGTCTTTGGAAGATACGCAGAAGACAGGTGCATCCACTGAAAACACGAAGCAAGAAATAATTTAGCAGAATGATAACTGCCTGTCAGAGAAGCAGAAACTTGTTATCAGGGAGAAATAAGTTGAACTTAGAGGATTTTCTTTTAATCTTTAACCCAGTGGAGATCAAAGGGGAAAAATTTCCCAGGGGCACCTTTAAAAATACAATTATCTTGACTTGGATTTTCTCTCGAACTGTTCTGACATTTGTTATTATCCATTTACATAAAAATAATCTCCAGCTTTAAAACAAAACAGTCCATGTTAGTTTTAACAGGAAAACCATTTGAATCCTGAGAATTCTGATAGTGAGTATTAAGTAAAAATAATCATGAAATAAATATCTATTATAATGTAAGGAACTCCTCTTAATTACATTAGTGAATGAATAAATGTATTTCATAAGATAGATCACAAATAATTATTAGAAGCCAAATCCATTTATAATTGGAAAGAGGGCATAATGTACAAGATACATTATTAAATCTGATTTTTTGAGTCATGATTTAGGATACTTATTTAATCTTAGACATAATTCTGTAGAGTGTTTTAGCCACAACCTATGACTTTTCCATTGCTGTTAAATAAAGTTTGGTTCTAGAAGTTTTAACACTCAGTGGTTATTGACCTCTTATCAAGAGCACTCAAGTTAATTATGTACAACAATCAAACAGGATTTTAAAGGAAATTCTCATAGGAATTCCTTGCCTAGATACAGAGGTGAAGATGGAACTGAAGAGAGGTAATTAGCCATGTGGCAGACATACAATAGTGTAAAAGGGTTAAATAAGTTATGAGCTAGTAGGAAAAGGGCAGATTATGGTCTAGGCATTTAATTAATAAATAATAAGCCTCCAAGTTGTTATTCAGTAACAGGGGTGCTGGTGGAAAAGCTCATATTACAACATATTTTAACTGCTTATGACAGGACAACATTTTATATAGAATCTCTAACAGAACGCCCCACCATCCTTGCTTTGATTTGAATTGTCCTACATTTCTTGTAACATTTTTTTCTATTCCCAGGAAAACAGAGTGTCAAGTATTAGGTATGGATCAACTAGATACTATCATCATTGCTTCAGAAAAAGAGCAAAATAATTTTTATAAATGTAATTTAAAGAACTGTAAAATTTATTGATGTTAGATCAGTATAATCAATATAATAAATTGTATGAGAATAATATCTAAAATATAAAACCTACAATATTTCACCTAGACATCTCTAAAAGCCAGGCATTGATGGCACATGCCTTTATTCTTAGCACTTGGGAGGCAGAGGCAGGTGGATTTATGAGTTCAAAGCCAGCCTGGTCTGCAGAGTGAATTCCAGGACACCCAGGGCTATAAAGAAAAACCCTGTCTTGAAAAAACAACAAAAACAAAAACAAAAACAAAAACAAAAACAAAAACAAAAACAAAACAAAAGAAAGAAAAATGAAAACCAAAAAAAAAATACCCCAAACAAAAAAACAAAAAAACAAAAAAACCCAAATGTACATGCCCAAATATATCCCACAATATTTTAAAAAGGCTAAAATGTCAAAATGTAATGTAAGGAAAATGTTCATGTACACAATAAATAATCCAACAAATAAAAAATAAATCCAACAAATAAAAAAATGTCTGCATATATATGACAGTGGTTAATATTTTAAAAAAAAGAAGGATAGGATACTTAATGTTTCCATATTAGTTTTGATTATAATGCCTAAATTATGACTTATTTCTAAGTCATTTGAATAATTTTATCCTTATTATAAAATTCTAGAAATTCTAAAAATACATTTTTAAAAATAAAAAATATACTTTTAATATTTATAATTTCTTTTTTTACTGGATATTTTATTTATTTACATTTCAAATGTTAACCCCTTTCCAGGTTTCCCTTCCAGAAACTCCTTATCCCATACTCCCTTCCCCTGCTTCTATGAGGGTGCTCACACACTCACCTACCCACCGACTCCCAACTCCCTGTCCTAGTATTCCCCTACTTTGTGGCATTGATCCTTCCCAGGACCAAGGGCCTCTCCTCACATTGATACCTGACAAGGGAATCCTCTGCTACATATGCAGATGGAGCCATGGGTCCCTCCATGTGTACTCTTTGGTTGGTGGTTTAGTTCCTAGGAGCTCGAGTGGTGTTGGGGGGGGGGG
>JADRCC010554330.1:0-23193 GCA_019843855.1 Hylomyscus alleni
CCCCTTCAGCTCAGCCATCAGACTCTGGCAGTCTCTGCTTGGAGGCTACCACCTGGGGAGCTAAGACAAAAGCTCTCTGTGGACTGTCAGTTCATCTTTGAAGGAAGCTGCCTGGAAGTTCATACCAAGAAACAACAAAGCCTACTGCCTGAAGACATTCAGAGTTGTTGGGGACTTTGGCACCTGACCTTTTCTGCAGTGTTTATGTTATGCAAATATCATGTAACCTAGAGATTCGATTTCGGTTTTTCATGTACCTATAAAAATCCTGAATATTCTAAGTAAAGGGAAAGCCTTGAATGGGACTCATCTTGGCTTCGTGGTTTCTCTTGCGTTTCTAACCCTAATTTCAGGTCCTTTGGTCCTTCCCCTGAGAGAACCCAGTTCATGAAACTGCGGGGAGTTTCACATAATGTTCAAAAATGACAAATAAGATTACATAAAGTTCAGAGAGCTTTTGCCTAGCAAGGAACACAATTGGCAAAGTGAAGAGCACATACACATAATAAGTGGGAAAAGAATTTGCCAAACAATAAATGGATAAGTGAACTGAACAGACAGTTCTCCAAAGAAAAAGGAAAAAAAAAAGAAAGAAAAGCAAATGTCCAATACGCAGAACATGCAGGGGCTGGACCTAGGCCTCCATGCACATATGTAGCAGATGTGCAGCTTGGTGTTCATGTGGGTTCCAAACAACTAGAGCGAGGGCTATCCCAAAAGCTGTTACCTACACATGGGATATGTTCTTCTAGCTGGGCTGCCTTGTCTGGCCTCAGTAGGAGAGTATGCGCATAGCCTTAAGAGGCTTGAAGTGCCAGGGTCAGGAGATAAACAGAGGGACCCCAACCCCTCAGAGGAGAAAGAGAGGGGAAATAGAGGAAGGATGATTGGAGAGGTGACGAGGAGGTGGACAGTGAGCAGGATGTAAAGTGAATAAGTAAAAATAAATGAATAAAAAAAATAAATTTAAAAAAAAAAAAGAGAGGGAGAAAGAGCTTGGCATCATACACCATCAGGGAAATAAAACTCAAAACTAGTTTGAGAGTCACAGACCAGTAGGTTCTGATTTATCAAAGCCCACCCCACGCCCACTGCCATGGCTGCACTATGAGACCCTGAACAGAGGCTTGCCCCTACTCAGGCCATTTCAGTAGCTGTTGTGTTCTCAAGGCTTCCATTTTCCTATGGGGACACTACAGACAGGACAGAGAGGGTGACAGTGAGCACATGACTGAGACACCCTCAGGCCAAAGGCCCTGAACTTTTGTCTATCCTGTTCATTCTGATTATCCTGCTTCTGGATTCTCATTTGGCCACCATTTAAAAGGGAACGCAGTCATATGTAAGGCTGTGTTGCATCTCCTTTTGGAGGAATTCCTGGTATCTAAGAAATAATTAGAAAACGGAAGAATGAAATCAGGCATGAGGTTTGAGAAAATTTGTGGGAAGCACAGTGGACTATGGGATGGCTAGGATGGGAGCTGGACAAAATGCAAAGCCACATGGTGTCTCATGCATATTCTTTATATCTTCATAATGCTACTATTAGCATACAAAGAAATGCATTTCTCATGACTTTTTCTTACATATATATCACCACCTATGTTCTCATTCACCTCCCCCCTTTCATGGCCTCTCCACAAAATTATTCACTGGCAATTTATTCACACTTACCAAATTTTGAACATGGTGCATTCCAGTAAGATTTAATCTCTGTGGCCCTGGTATTTACACAGCTTTGTAACACTGAAGTTTGTTCATCATCAACCACATTCAAGTCATCAAGTTAAGAAACAAAGGAAAAAATTGGGATCGGACTGGAGGGCCATGTGGGAATCAGGCTTAGTAGGACTGACTGAGGAGATGGGCTTCACCAATGGGAACAGATTATCTTGGAGAATTCTAAAGCCAGATAGACATAAGAAAGTCAGGGTATCAGGTTGAGATAGCAGTGGCCCATACTGGACACTGTGATATGCAACAGGTCCTTAGAAATGCCATGCCAAAAGAACATGAAACACTCACTCTTGGTAGACAAGGTTCAGCGTGAGCCTAGAAGCTTACATTCAGGACTATGAGAAGGTGGCTATTACAGGATCAAAACTGCTCCTAGATCTTCCAACATGAGCATTGGGTAGAATGTGAAATCAGAGATGCGGAATTGGGATTGTTCTCAGCTTCCCATGGTGGAGCCCCCGTGGGCTTGGCAGGCACTGATGGCAGGTCCTTGGAGTTACATGCTGACTCAGCCACCACTATAGAGGTCTGTCAGGCTAGCAGACCCAGCACCAGCTAACACTTGCTCTTGCTGGTTTCTGCGTCAGAGGGCAGGGATCTCGGCGTCTGATTTCACACCCAGGACACTTTGGATTGGCAATGCCCTGGAACATCTCAGGTGAGATAGTGTGAACTCAGGAAACCCATTCTCTTTGCTGGCCCCTGGGTCCCATTGTGTCTGGATGGACTTTATTGGAAGGACAGTGAAGGGAATGACTGAGGCTAGGGTTTGAATCTTAACCTTATGCAGCTGCTTTGGTGAGACATTGAAAGGCTGACTGTATTGTCAGAGCCTCATGGGAACAGAGACAACATCTGCTTTTAGACTCTTTCAGTGGAGCATGTACTGGCGAAGGCATGGAGGTTACAACAAATGTGCCCAGTAAACGGCAGCTGTCTTACGTTGTGGCTATTGGATGTTATTAATGTGAAGCTGGTAAGGATTTTCTTCATGCTCTCCCTGGCTTTCACCTCCTCAAGTTTAACCATCCCAAGGTCTCTCCTTTTGGAAGATGAGAAAGGAAAGGGAGGCTTTTCTCAATGGATTCACTCCCCATCTTTCCTCGTGCAGCCAAGGCTGCCTCACTGCAGCTGAGGGGAGGAAGCTCTCCTTCCTGGTGGACAGACAGGAAGACAGGGAGGATAGGAATCAGATGGGAATGTGAGAGGAGGGAAGAAGCCTAGAAGGTGTGGGAAAGGGGAGGAGAGAGAAACAAGGCGATGGGGGTAAATATGGTAAAATGCACGATATGTGTAAAAGGAATTGTCTTCATGAAACCACAAACTGTGTGTGATTAATCCCACCAATTCACAGACTATAAAGTTGAGGCAGCTCACAGCTGCTGGGAGAGCTGTTTTCTTTCCTTTTTTTTTATTAGATGTCTTCTTTATTTACATGTCATACAATATCTCCTTTCCTAGGTTCCCCTCCCCCCAAAATAAAATAAAATAAAATAAACAAAAACAAAAACAAACCCATGTTCCCTCCCCCTTCCCTTTACTCACCACCCCACCCTTTTTTGCTTACTGGTCCTGGCATTCCCCTACACTGGGGCATAGAACCTTAACAGGGCCAAGGGCCTCTCCTCCCATTGATGTCCGACTTGGCCATCCTCTTCTTTACATATGCTGTTGGAGTCATTAGTCCTACCATGTGTACTCTTTGGTTGGTGGTTTAGTCCCTGGGAGCTCTGAGGGTACTAGGTAGTTCATATTATTGTTCGTCCTAAGGGACTGCAATCTCTTCAGCTCCTTGGGTCCTTTTTCTAGAGAGCTGTTTTCTTTAAGGGCTGCCTCTCATGGGTCATTCATCCTCCAGAGAATAATTAGTCTCTCATGTAAGAGTATTTGAGAAACACCAACTGGGTGTGGATGGCTTAGAGATTAAGAACACTTGCTGCCCTCAAGGAAGATTAGAGTTCTACGATAATCATCTACATGGCGAGTTACAACTATCTGAAACTCCTCTCCAGGGGATCCAAGTTCTTCTTCTGATCTCAGTGGGGATGAAGAATGAACATGGTGTGCATACGTATTTGAAGGCAAAGTTCATACATATAAAATAATAGTATACAAAATGTGACTCAGCAGAGTTCCATCCCGGAGAGCACTCTTCCAGCATCCTCCCAGGACCACACACATCTAAAGTGACCTTGGCCAGAATATACCTTCTCAACTGCGTGGGGAACAATCTTGACTTCAGACAAGCATGCAGAATAAGACACAGTATATTTGGACATCTTGAAAATGCACAAATATCATTTCTTGCCATAATGGGTGAGGTTGGAAACCAATAACTAGGGAAACTGAAAATTTGATCAGTATGTGACAAAGATGAAGTCCCCACTTAAAATATCTTTTTGTGGAGATATGGAGATTCAATGTAGTTATGACATGCCATGAATGTTTTCATGTATGTGTCTATTGTGAAGTGAACAAATAACACAAAGTGGCATAACAGTGTCTCAAACATTGATGCATGGGTGAAGAAACCACACCAGAAAGTAATATGAGGACACTGGGAATGTGATACATAAACATGAGACTCAGCCTGCCTGTCTCTTTGCAGAAAGGAGACAAACATGTACTAAAATGGAAGCATTCAAGGTTCTAGGTTCTTAAAATACTGTTGCTATTTTGTTGAGACTGCTCTTGAACTCCTGAACTCAAATCCTTCCATATCAGTATCCTGAGTGTTGAGATTCATAGACACATGTCATGAAGCCTGGCTTGTTAAATACACAGTAAAGAATGACATTTATTTCATTAAAATGTCTGATTGTTATTATTTACGTAGTGCTGTGTGAGATATTGATTGTGTGGAAAGGCAAACAGAAGTAGTTTCCATCAGCTCAACTGATGGAACATGGAGATAAGATATCAATGACTGAATATGAAACATAGTAGGATATTGTTCTTAATGCCACAGAAATTATGGGAAGGGGCTGGAGGGATGGCTTAGCAGTTAAGAACACCCTCTGTTCTTGCAGAGGATTAGGGCTTCCTCCTAGCTCTTACATGGTAGCTCATGGCCATCTGTAACTCTAATTCCAAGTGAGCCAACATTCTCTTCTGACTTCTTCAGGTGCTGCACATACATGGTACACAGACAGATAAATGGGCACACACATGCATGTCAATTAAAGGATAAGTAAACAAATTTGAAATAGGAAGAACTATAAGAGACTACTATGATAAATTCTGCCCCTTCATGTTAGGTAACATAAATGTAGTAGACAGATTTTTAAGCTTTTATTCAATTATTTTGTGTGTACAGGTGTTTTATCTTCATGTATGTCTGTGCACCACATGTGTGCCTCCTACCAACAAAGGCCGCAAGAAGGTTTCAGATGGCCTGGGACTGGAATTATGACTTGTGAACCTTCATGTGGGTGTTGGGAATCAAATCACTAAACCATCTCTTTAGCTCCATTAGAATGTTAGATCTTGGCACAGTCTTTCATCAGTTGAGAGAAGCATGTGAGGATTTTCTTCTATTATTTGCTCTACAACTGAATCAACTTTCTCATATTGGATCATCTTTGTACTAATTTAATGTTGTCATTAATTTAATGTGTTGTACTGTATAATACTTTCAGTACGGTGTTACATTTTAACATCTTGAATTTTATTGAGCGTATTTGAATCCACTTTCCTTAGAGTATATACAGCCTTATTCTGGATTTCATGTCAGGATAGTGAAATTTAGAATGAAATAGAAAACAATATCTTTTGAATTAACTGGAAAAATAGAAAAGAGTTGGGGTTCATATTTCTTAACATTCTTGCTTACATTTGACTTTTTTTCTTTTCTCTTTTTTTTTTTCCTTTGGTTTTCGAGGCAGGCTTTATCTGTGTAGCCTTGGCTGTCCTGGAACTCACTCTGTAGACCAGGCTGGCCTCAAACTCAGAAATCCACCTGCCTCTGCCTCCCAAGTGCTGGGATTAAGGGTTGTGTTACCACTACCTGGCTTGCATTTGATTTTGAAACCACAAAGTCTTGGATATATTTTTCTTAGATGTGGTTGTTTGTTTTTACTATTTTTACATTTTGACATATGCCTGTACAGATGTTCTACTTCTTCTGTAATCAGTTTCATTATTTGTATGTTTCTAAAAATTTGTTCATTCCTTTACATTATTGGCGCATAAATTATCACACTACTATCTTATACTCATTTCAATTTTACTTATTCTTTAATGGATATGCATGTGTGTCTCTGCTTTCAGTGCCTGAGGGGGCCAGAAGAGGATCACTTGAAACAAGAGTTACAGGTGGTTGTGTGTTCCCTGATGAAGAACTGGGAACTAATCCTGGTCCTCTGCAAAATCATCAGATGCTCTTAACTGCTGAGCCAGACATTCAACACCCATTCCTTCTTATTTCCATGACATGAAGAAGAATGTCATTCATATTTCTGTTTCATTTATGTCTCAACATTATTTTCCATCAGTTGAGCTTGCAGGAATCAGTTCTGTTAAACTTTCTACATAACTGAAATGCCAAACACCACTACTTTTTTTTTTTTGCATTACAGTTTTTTTATTAGAGATTTTTATCTCCTTTCCCAGTTTCCCCTCCAAAAAAAAAAAAAAACCCAAAAAACAAAAAAAAACAAAAAGCAACAACAAGAACAAACCCCTGTACCCTCCCTTTTCCCCCTGCTCGACACCCCACCAACTCCTGCTTCCTGGCCCTGGCATTCCCCTACACTGGAGCATAGAACCTTCATAGGGCCAAGGGCCAAAAATATGGAATGCTTCACAAATTTACATGTCATCCTTGCGCAGGGGCCATACTAATTGTCTCTGTATCATTCCAATTTTAGTATATGTACTGCCCAAGCAAGCACCAAACAGTACCACTTAATACAATAATTTTACATCCCCTGAGGATGTAGGAGAGTTTTCCAGGGTGGAACTCTGCTGAGTCTCTGCTTCTGGCAGCATGCTGTTTGCATGAAAGTTCAGGTTGCCTTTTAGAGGACAGATGCACTAGCTAGAGATAAAGACAGGAGCTCACAGTGGGTAGACCAGAACTCCAGGGTTGAAGGACCCTTTCTCAGGGCCCTTCTTCTCTCTGACTTTGTGATTATTAGATGGAAAGTGTCATAATCCTGGATAGATCATGACAAGCCATCACAGTCCTCACATGGAAGGTCTTTATTGAAAGAGGCACCCCTGAAGGGGAGGTAAGGGAAAGAAGTGAGGGAGAGACAGCTATGGGGCAGGGTCTGTGTCTTTTATCTGGACAGTGATGTAGGTAATACAGGTGGTGATGCTTGGGTGATGCAGGTAATACAGATAACACATATGCAGAGGGTGTACAACAGTTGCCAAGGCAACAGGCACAGAAGGGTCTTGTTGCCTAGGGATACTGTCATTGCTGGGTTCAGAGGCTGGTTGTAAATAGTTTCTGGCTGCGGATGGTTCTGATGCTAACATACCTCCTTTTTTCTTATCATAGGAAAGGAAAAAGGGGTGATGGGGAAAGTGATGGTGAAAGGAAGTAGGGGTCAGATCTCTTAACCTGCTATCTAAGGGTGCTGTCAATTTTGGGGTACAGCTGACTTTCACCATTGGTGCCCACTTGATAGTCGTTGACATCAGGCTTCTCTGTGGACAGTGGTTGGTAATCCTGTAAAAGGAACTGATTGTTTGATTAGAACATTTTTGGATTTCTTAATGGAGAAATGTGGAGACAAGGTTAATGAGGCAGGGAGCACATCGTAAAGATAGAAAAATGAAGAACAGAGGTGTTAAGAAGAATAGTATCCATTTCTTTTTTTTTTTTTTTTTTTGTATTGCACACTACTGTATTGTACACCAATAGCTGAGACACAGTTGACTACAAAGGGACCAAGGCTTAGGGACAGAGAACCAGAACATGCTGCTGATTCAGGACTCAACTCTTGCATACTTAGCAACAGGAGTTACATAGCAATATGGCTACATAGCAACGTGGAGGCCAGCATAGGATACAAGAGAACAGTATCGATTTCCTTATAGGATTTTTGAAAGATGCTTGACATTGTTCCCTGCATTCCTGGATATCTCTGGATGTTTGATTGCAGCTGCTGGATTTTATTTCTTACTATCCCAGATTCGTTGACATAGAAACAGCATTCTTCTTGGAGAAACAGGCAAAGACCACCTCCATTAGCTGTAAGGATAGCTAGTTCCTGTTGATTCTTAAGTACCACTGTTACCAAAGAATCCATCTGTCTTTGGATGGTTAGAATGGATTGGGTCACTTCTTGAAATCAGATTCAAGTTGAGAAAAGAACTTTTTGTATAGAGTTAGGGAAATCGTCAGTCCTGCCATTCTAGCACCAGCGTCTATAGTTATTCTTGCAATGACCAGGAATGGCATGACCTGAACTGCCCCCTTGTCATGTTGGGTAAGTATTGTCTCTACAACTGGGATTGTAGAGGCTACTTTCTGTGGATTACTCCTAGTTCAGGGCAAAGGAACACCATCACGCAAACTCCTGACTAGCTGGCAGGTAGGTAATGATATACCTGAGTGCCACAGAGAATTGATGTGTTTTGGACTGCGGGGCACTGTGGTAGAGATGAGGTATCAAGGGTTATGGTTCTATTGTACTCTAGGGAACTTAGCATTCCTACAGAACATGTTCCAATGTCTTAAAACAGTCTTCCTTGCCAAAAAGAGAGATAGAGAAAAGGTATGGGATCATAGCTGCCCCAACTTTGATGTTTCCACATCAAAGTTGGGGCAGCTGATAAAAGGTGAGGTGAGGTTATTGGGCAGAATCACTGGAGAGGCTGTAAGAGGCAATTGTTAGTTAGTTCTAGGTTGTACACATAACCAGCAAACTTTAAAGCAGTCAGGTGACATTAAGGAGTTTATAGATCAATGTCTGAAGCAGAAGGCAAAATGATAGCTTAGTGCCATTTATGAGAGGGGATGTCAAGGAAGTAAGGATCTCAGAGGAGTGTTTAATTACTTTTATTTTTCTGATATCTAGAGGTTGGACAATTGAGACGTATTTTCTCTGGATGTGAATAGTAGTCACTGGGGCCCCAGATTGGTTTTTACTATAGATCTTACCAACAATGCCTGTTCCCCACCTGGGATTCCATGGGTCTTGCATGTTGAAGAAGAGGGTCTTGTGTTGTTGATGGAAGAGGTGATTGGTCTGTGATCCTAGCATACATATCTGGCAAGACCAATATGGACAGCCTCCATTTTTGTCTGGAAATTTTTTACAATCTTATTTCATCTCGTCAAAAAGGAAGCAAACAAAGAGGTCATGATATTTAGAAGAAAGGGTGGATATAGGGATGACAGCAATTTGGATCAGCTCCTGACAGCCTACTATGGAGCAGTTTCCTGACTCTATTTGGAAAGACTGTTATCAGTAGGGGTTTCTGGAACCTTGAATCTACAGCTGTAAAGACTACTCTGGATGGAAATGAATAGCAAGGAGAGGATGAGACGCTCATGCCTAATCCAGTGGGGTCAAGCACATCTGCTGGAGTGGTGTCTCATTTTTCTAGGATTGGGGACAAGGTGGGTGGTCTCAATGTCTTCTGAAGCTTAAGAAAGCAGAGTCCTGTTGTTTAGGGGTCAATGTGTAGGAAGAAGAGTCATTTTGAGGTGGAGGGTAAAAGGTTTGAGGTGAGACAGGTGGACCCACTGAGTTTAGCAGCTGTAGGAGTAATAAGAATTACCTTGCCATTTAGGAGAGAGAGAGATGAGGGTCAATTATCTAGAGGAGAGTTAAGAACCTGGTCTTTAATGTTGACAGCCAGTGGGCCCTGGACAGTGTGTGGCCTTGGTGAACACTGGTCAGCAAAAGTTCCATAAGAGAGAGTGAAGGTTTCAAAGTAATGGGGTAAGTAGGTGATCAGAGAATGAGAGCATTTAGGTGAAAGACCAGGAGTTAGGACTGGATATCCATACATGCATTTGAAAGGTGAGATGAAAAGGAGTTGTTGGGGAATTCTCATAGCCTAGGAAGAGGCAGAGGTAGGAGTTTTACCCAATTGAAGTATAGTTCTTGTGACAGTTTGACAAGAGTGGTTTTTAAAGAGTGGTTAGTTCTTTCTATCTTTCCTGAAGACTGGGGGTAATAGAGAATACAAAAATGCCAGTGGATGTCTAGAGTTTAAATAGAGATTGAGGAATGTGGGAGATGAATTCAGGACTATAGTCTGACTGGAGGGAGGCTAGCACACCGAATCGGGGAATGATCTCTTGAAGGACGAGATCAGAAACTGAGCCCTTTTGTTGGTTGTGGGGAATACCTCTACCCACCCAGAGAAAGTGTCCACCAAGACCACGAGATACTTGGCACATTTGACAGTGGCCATGTGGGTAAAATCAAGTTACCAGTTGGTTTCATGAAGGGAACTTCTAGCTTGATGGGTAAGAGAAGGGGTGCTATGATATCTGGAGTTGGAGTTTGACATCTGACAGATTTTGCAAGAGTCAGTGATAGATTTTTAAGTCCTTAGGAGTAGGCTATAGTTGGATTTTAACAAAATAAGACCATGCTTGGCTGTTAGGATGAAAGAGTTGGTGAAGACAGGACAGAGATTTATGAGTGTCAGGGAGTGAGAGTGGGGATGCAGGTTGTAGTGTAAGAATGTCCTGGGAGGGTGAGATGAGTCTAGGCTGCTAAGGGCTACAGCTCTAGCTGCCTCGTTGGCTCAGTTGTTTCACTTGGAGACAATGGAGTCACCAGTCTGGTAGAACCTGCAGTAGACAATTCCAGTGGCTGTGGGGATAGGAGACTTTTAGCATGGCCATAATTTGGTTTGCATTAGTTACTGGTCCTCCTTTTGTTATAAGTAACCCATGCTCCTTCCAGATAGAAGCATGGGACAGGAGGATATGCAAAGTGTATTTGGAGCCTATGTAGATGTCTAGGGATTGTTCCTATGCCAGTTGGAAGACACAGATAAGGGCTATTAGTTCAGACTGTTGATAGGTGGTATGAGTAGGGAGAGCTTGTTCTTCACCCACCTCTGTGTCTGATACTATATCATATCCACCTCTTCTGGCACCTTCATTTAAAATGGAGCTGCCACCTATATGCCACATATAGATGACCTGAGGTAATGTGCTCTCTTGTGTGTGTGAAGGATGAGGTAATAGTGCCTCTAAGGTTTCAGTGCAGGAGTGAGATAGGGGGTGGTTAGTATTTGCTTGAGGAAGAAGATTGGAAATATTAAGAAGTGTGCATGATTGGAAAGTAAGTGTGGACTCTTCTATTTGTGTTACCTGAAGAGAAAGAACTCTGAAGGAAGGGAGAATCTTCAGCCTTTGTCAGTTAGGAGCTGTGACAGGTTATGAGAAGAGAAGGTGGTTATAGGTGACCCAAAGGTTAGTTTTTTAGACTCTCAAATAAGGAGTTCAGTGGCTGCTAAGGTATGAATACAGGTGCCCAACCCTGGATGGTTAGATCTAGGGTTTTTTTTTTTTGTACAGGTGTGCTACAGGTGCAAAAGAGGGTCCCATTGGTGACCCTGGACTTCAAGAGCAAGTCCCTCTTTTTTGGTTATGTAGAGGGAAAAAGGATGAGTCAGGTCAGGGAGATGTAAGACCAGGGCCTTAAGGACAGCTTGTTTGAGACTTTGAAAAGGCTTGGTAACAGGTTTGAGAAGAGGTTTGTGGGTAGGGCCTGATGCTGCTGGCAGACTTGTCCAGATTGGGTTTGGCCTGTGGGGCTTAACCCACGTGGCAGTGGCTAGGTGGTGGAGTTCTGCTGCCCTGCAGCACCAGTGGTGGTGGTGCCTGCAGTGGAGCCATGAAACTGCCTGAGTGGTCACAAGCAAGATTCAGCACCAATGTTAGATGAGAGGGAGCATATTACTGGACAGATCACTCCAAGCCAGGACAGTTTTTATGTGGGAAGTCTTTATTGAAAGAGGCACCCCTGAAGATGGGGTGAGGGCAAGAAGTGAGGTGAGAGAGAGAGAGAGAGAGAGAGAGAGAGAGAGAGAGAGAGAGAGAGGAGAGGAAAGGAGAGGAATAGGAGAGAAGAGGAGAGAACAAGAGAAGAGAGAAGCGAAGGGAGAAGAGAAGAGAAGAGAAGAGAAGAGAAGAGAAGAGAAGAGAAGAGAGAACTATGGGTTGGGGTTCGTGTCTTTTATCTGAGATGCAATAGAGGTAACACAGGTAGAGAAACACAGGTAGTACAGGTAACAAATATAACACATGAGTGGGGGAGGGGGGTGTGATGGTTGCCATGGCAACAGACACAGAAGGGTATTGATGCCTAGGGATGATGTCATCGATGGGTTCAGAGGCTGGCTGTAAACAGCTTCTGGCTGTCGATGGACGGTTCTGATGCTAACTGTGATCAAGGGGAAACACTAAGTAAGGGTTGGTAATGGCATCTCAGCCTAAATCCCAGTGCTGCTCAGTCCTTCTGGCAAAGGACGCTTTGTGAAAGGGACTGAGAGTCTATCAAAAGGCAATCATGATAGACACCTTCTGCCAAGGTTCACAGCTGTGGTGCAATTTACCAGCATAGGAGTCTTTCACTATTTGCTTGTTTATTGCACAATCATTTACTAAATCCAATAGAGTGAGCACCATAAATACAGAACTGAATTCTAGTCTTAAAGAAGCTAAAGGGCCACTGGTTTGGAGATGTCATTGTGGTAAAGATCTGTCATTCACAAATAGTCTTCACAAGAAGTAAATGTTTCCACAGCTCTTATTGGACAGCTGTGAAAGAGTGACGAGTGAGCCTCTGTTCTGACATCTCCACATCATTTAATGACATCACCCCAACTCTGGAGAGAAGGATTTAGAGAGGAAGCATCCACGGGGCTGCCCTCAGTTGTCTGCATGTTGCATCTCTGAGCTTAGCGACTGAGGCCCTGGACAGCTCCCTACTGTTCAGATGCTGAATTTCAGGCAGGGGGAGACAACCTTCTAGGACCTGATCATGAGTTTCGCTCAGCTCTGGGCACCAACCTTGAGACTTAGGATGAACAGCCTCGGGGACAACAACCAGGAGAGTAAAAGGAAATCAGAAATGCAGAGTATTGAGAACACAGACAGTCTGAGGCAGAGAGGAGGCACTGAGTGAAGGAAAAGGGGGGCAAGACAAGAATGAGAAGAGAGATGTCTCCAATCGTCTGCCTGCAGGGTCTCTTGGTGTCTGCAGTTAGCACATCTCATTGTCATGTCCTGACTCTCCACTCCTGTGCATGTCAATCACTATCGACCAGCATCAACCTCTGCCCATGTCCCTGCCTCTTTCTTTAGCTCTTGTGGCTTCACTGTTGATATCATTATTTGCCAAGTGGTGGTGGCGCACACCTTTAATCCCAGCACTTGGGAGGCAGAGGCAGGCAGGATTTCTGAGTTCGAGGCCAGCTTGGTCCACAGAGTGAATTCCAGGACAGCCAGGGCTATACAGAGAAACTCTGTCTCGGGGGGGGGGGGGGCAAAGAAAAAAGAGAAAAAAAGATATCATTATTTACTGTTTGTCTTTTTTCTTCATATTCTTTGAACTGTATATATTTGTATTGTTTCTTTGAGAATTATATACATATTTATCTTATTTAGTCTTTTCTCTCAAACTCCTCCTAGATCTGCCCCAGCTCTCCTACCCAGTCAACTGTTTCCTCTCTTAACATTTTGTATACTATTATTTTATATGTATGAAGTACTTTGCCTACAAATATGTATGCACACCATGTTCATTCTTAATGCCCACTGAGATCAGAAAAAGAAGTTGTATCCCCTGGAGAGGAGTTTCAGATACTAGTGAGTCACCATGTAAATGATTAGAGTAGAATCAAAGAACACATCAAAGAACCGAATCAAAGAACACATCAAAACGATCATCCACCATGATCAAGTAGGCTTCATCCCAGGGATGCAGGGATGGTTCAATATACAGAAATCCATCAATGTAATTCACTACATAAACTCAAAGAAAAAAAAACATATGATTGCCTCATTAGATGCTGAGAAAGCATTTGACAATATCCTACATCCCTACATGATAAAAGTCTTGGAAAGATCAGGAATTCAAGGCCCATACTTAAACATAGTAAAAGCAATATATGGAAATCCAGTAGCCAACATCAAACTAAATGGAGAGAAACTTGAAGCAATACCACTTAAATCAGGAACTAGACAAGGCTGTCCACTCTCTCCTTACCTATTTAATATTGAACTTAAAGTCCTAGAGCAATTAGATAACAAATGGAGATCAAAGGGATACGAATTGGAAAGGAAGAAATCAAATCATCACTATTTGCTGATGATATTATTGTATACTTAAGTGACCCCAAAAATTCTACCAGAGAGCTCCTAAACCTGATAAACAACTTCATTAAAGTAGCTGGATATAAAATTAGTCAAGCAAATCAGAGCTCTTCCTCTACACAAGGGATAAAGAGGCAGAGAAAGAAATTAGGAGAACAGCACCTTTTACTATAGTTATAAATAATATAAAATACCTTGGTGGAACTCTAACTAAGCAAGTAAAAGATCTTTTTGACAAGAACTTCAATTCTCTGAAGAAGGAAATTGAAGAAGATCTCAGAAGATGGAAAGATCTCCCATGCTCATGGATTGGCAGGATTAATATAGTTAAAAAATGGCCATCTTATGGAAGGCATCTACAGATTCAATGCAATCCCCATCAAAATTCCAATTCAATTCTTCACAGACTTAGAAAGGGCAATTTGTAAATTCAACTGGAACAACAAAAAACCCAGGATAGCCAAAACTATTCTCAACAATAAAGGAACCTATAATGGAATCAAAATCCTGCACCTTAAGCAGTACTACACAGCAATTGTGATAATAATTGCATGATTTTCTCTTATTTTTAAAATGTGTTCTACATCCTTTGGAAGTTTACCACTATCTTCATAGGAAAGTAAATAAAATATTTTACAATTGTCTTAAATTGATACTTTTTTTAAAAATTCACTTTTGGAAGAATTGTATGTTTTGTTTGTTTGTTTGTTTGTTTGCTTACTTGGTTTTTAGATAATCTACTGTGACTAGTATGTTCTTAATATATATGTGAGTTTGTAATGTATTTAACATCCTTAATCAAATGAGTATATTATCCTTGTGTCTTTTTCTTTGCTTGTGATGTGCATCTGTTATTTAACCTAAAGGCATAGTTTCTTAATTACTCCATTTTTCTTATAACTATTTACCTTTCCTTTGTCCACACAATGTATTTACA
The DNA here is from genome assembly GCA_019843855.1 of Hylomyscus alleni. Classification (NCBI taxonomy): domain Eukaryota; kingdom Metazoa; phylum Chordata; class Mammalia; order Rodentia; family Muridae; genus Hylomyscus; species Hylomyscus alleni. Next base: position 14,976 of record JADRCC010554330.1, read on the forward strand.
TGTCCTGAATTACTTTAATTACTTAGATACTACCCAAATTATTTTTCGCATGCATTCTTTGCACCTGGTATATTTCATTTACATATCAGGTGCATCTTTCTCTTCCTTTCTTCTGTGAAGAGAAACAAGTAAGGACTTTTAATCACAAAGTAAAAGGTTCATTCCCTTACCTCTACACTAAATCCTTTCCTGTTAAATGTCTCATCAGCTACTTTTCTCTGTAGAAGTGAGAATTTTCATAATACTCAAAAGAAATCTTCTTCTACGGTTGGCACTATGATTTGTTTATGGCCTTTATCCTAGAAAATAAACGATGAGAAAAAAATCAGAAGCTGCAGTGAAATAAAAAGAAAAATGGATGGAGAAAACAAGATTTTAACTGGTGTGTGTGTGTGTGTACACGCGTGCAAATATGCATGTACAAATTATTAATATTAAGACATATGTTTAGCTACATCAATTTTTATCTCATTTATTTTGTGAATGATATGTTTTAAATATTTTCATTAAGATAGGTTTACATAAGAATGACAGACAACAAAGGCATACCAATGTGGGCTGTTTATCTTTGAGATTATAGTTTAATTATGATATTTCTTTCTTCCATTTCCACTCTTAAAACTCTCCCATAGTCTCCTCCTCCATTCTCATTCAAATTAATGAGCCATTTTCAGTAATTTTTATTGCATACATAAATGGATTTTTATATATGTACATATTCTCAAATATAATCTGTTAATTCCAAACAAGCTGTACTGACTGGTTTTGTGTGTCAACTTGACACAATCTGGAGTTATGACAAAGAAAGAAATCTCCTTTGAAGAAATGCCTCAATGAGATCTAGCTGTAATTTTCTCAATTAGTGATCAAGGGTGGGAAGGCCTACATTGGGTGGTGCCATCTCTGGACTGGTAGTTCTGGGTTCTATAAGAAAGAAAGCTGAGCAAGCCAGGGAAAGCAAGGCAGTATAAAATAGCCCTCCATGTCTGCTTCCTGACCTGCATGAGTTCCAGTGTAAGCTGAATATATCCTTTCCTCCCCAACTTGCTTCTCAGTCATGATGCTTGTGTGGAAATAGAAACCCTGACTAAGACACAAGGTTACTTGCATGCTTTCATACCCAGACATTTCACACTAGAAAGACAAGGAAACTTCTTATTGCAACAGATGGGAGCCATGAGGAAAATCACAGGCAATCAGAATGCAGAGTTGTGAAGACACCATCTACATGTACAAAATAATCTGGCATCTAAGGCTCAGGAAACATTGTGGAAGAGAGGGCAGAAAGATTTCAGGAACCAGAGGATCAGAGGGAATGTTTGCTGTGGGATTGGGCTTCATAGTAACATCAGAAACTACACCAGCATATTTTCATGGAATGGCCATCCAAGCATTAACTGAACAAAGATGACATGAGTGACAATGCAAACCTGAAATGGGAAAACCTCACATGGCCTCAGCCCTACACACACACACACACACACACACCAAAACAAACAACCAAACAAAAACAAAAAAAGATAAAACCTACAGACAACTGAGTAAAGATGTGGGCCAGAAAAGTGGTCCTCTCCAGGGATGATGAAATAGAATCTTCAGACTTGGAAAAGAATTGGACTTGATTTTCTTTTTGTGGATCACCTTTGTGAATCTCACACATCCAATGAAAAAATGTTCCTGTCAACACCTTTCCTTCTATGACTATATATAGGTATCCAAAAATCTTAAAAGTTTTGGTCAGCATTAATAAGACAGAAGAAAAGCAGGTATGATCCTTTCTGACAGTTCTGTAAAAGAAAAAATATACTACTAATCTCTACTAAAAATATACCTACAGCAGCTAAGAAACATATGGACTGCCTAGTAGAAGAACAGACACACACACACACACACACACACACACACACACACACACATGCACACACAAACCCCACATAACTATACTCTACCTAATTGGTTATAGAGAGATTCATGTACATGTAAAGTGCATTCTTTATTTTAATTTACAGTTGAATACAATGCACACAGTCAAAATAAAGAAACTCTATCAGTCGAGACAGCTCCAGATGCCTACAAGATGCTATTCAGGAAGAAAGCCAAATTCGGGCTTGCAAAAGTCTCTCCATCAACAAAGCAGGCCAAAGTTTAAAGAGGATTTAACATTTCTTTTTTCTGTGCCAAAACTTCTTGAAAATGAAGAAAATATTAAATTCCAGAATGATTTTTATTCTGTTTCAAAGCATTTATTTTTTTCTCAAAATTACACAGAATAAGCTTTTCTAAATGTATACATTATTTAATTTTAATAGTTTTGTAATTATGACAGCAAAGATTATTTACTATCACATATATCTTAAGGTTTCGAATTCTATCAGATGCTGAAGCCAAAGAAATATACAAAAAATGTTTTTTTATTAATTCCATTTTTCAACATGGCTGAAACACAATCTTAAAATTTCTGTGCAAGCAGATTAAAGCCATAAATCTGAGTTTATCACACCACTTTGGATTAGTCAAGGAAGCAAACGGTCCCTTTTCAATATCTACACAAGAAATGGAAATGGTAAGCTTGAGAGGGTTCAAATAGAGATTTCAAGCAGCAGATTTACAATCTATAGATCAATGTAATTCTGCAGAAAGAACTAGAAAAATCTTCACAATGTTCACTCCCTGAGAGACAAAAGCAAAGTATGGAGATACTATTCAAACTAGTTGATCAGACAATAAAATTCACTATACTCCACAGTTCAAAAGTAAAGCCATGTCAGAACATAAAAATGAGTATTGCATATGGTGCTACACCAAAGACATATGCAAACCACACTGAAGTGAATATATGTAGTGTTTTTTTGATTCACTCTCCTTTTAACAGATTTTCTCAGAAAGTTTTGTATTCTTATCTCTAGATTCATGAATACTGCAGCTACTTTGGCTTCAATATTCTTCAAAGTATAAGACTAACTCCATTAGAAATTTGCTCCAAATTGCACATTGTCAACATTTAAGCACATAGAGACAAGCAAAGCAAATAAGTGTTCCCTATCAACCTCAAGCAACTGACACTGAAACCTAAAGTTTGCAATCTTCCTGTTATTTACTTTGCTGAAAAGAGTATTCTTTCAGTCCCAAGGGGAAAATCTGACTTCAAAACTTTCTGAAGTGAGTCTACAAAATCTGATGGTTTCTTCAACACAATTCTTGTTTCTATTTTAGTTCCATTTGCTCTTAGTTCCATTTGCTTAAGACCAACAGTAGAACTACTTTCTATTGATTATTGCTATACCATGCACAACATAGGGTGCATACAGAAAGACAACAGAAATGTTTATGATAAAAAATCTAGAGTATCAGTCACAATGTTTCAGACATATAAAACATATAAGGCAGTTTTCACGAGAGTAAAACAGCAGGCACTTAAGTACAAGAAAAGAATGAGTCAGATAGAGAGACCATGCACCCAAATAAAATGTGGAATAGAAGGCTGTGATAGATCTTCAACACATTAACTCAACATATGTGTGAAGCAGTAAATCAATTCTCTAGATGGCGTTGGTAAATTAAGGAGATAAATTACATAGTCTTCTGGATTCAGGCAACATTTCTTTTTATTGACATAAGCAACTCTTTGCTTAATAAATAAAATATTAATTATAATTATTGCATAACAATCTATTTATATTTTTCAGATTTAATATATATACAATCTTGCTATTATAACACCAAATACCCTGTTTACTTATTTTGAATTCAAGTATTTCTTCAAAAAGATTATAATGTAATAGATATATGGTAGATAGACTGTTAATATTAACCAACTTGATTAATTTAAACATTTTGAAAATAAATGAATTTATCTATCTGTGGCATTCTTAAGGATGTTTACTAAAATCAAGTATTAACCAGATGACACAGAAGAAATCATCTAGTATGAATACTTATGGAAAACACAGTACTATCATATAAAATATTTTTTGATCTTTCTAAAAAGGAACACATCATGATTTTATCATTTAAGTATAAACATATTTAAATAAAATATTACATAAAATATTCCATTATATATAATATAAACTTTAGAATTCACTCCACCATTATTAATATAGTTTGTGTATTTAATTTGATCAGTACTCAGTACAATGAAGAATAGTGAGCAATTTTTCTTGCAGGATGCGTTTTATATTTACTGCCAGGATTTCTTGAATACATTCACAGTCATGCACTTTTTATTTTAAAATAAATCAGAACACACAAAAGTAATTGTTTCCTATATAACATATTCTATTACATTTATATGAAACTGATATTAACCTATCTTTCTCTAGGAATACTTATAGCAAACAATACACAGACTACCTAAGCACCCCATATAATGATCTTTAGTTTCAATCAACAATATTTTAACCTCTGGACAGAATTAAGCTTTGAAAAAAGAATCTTTAAACGAATGCAAATAAAATCTTTATGTACTCTATTTCTTGTAGAGTGCTTAAGCTCCATGCAGGGGCCTGGAGATTGAACAAGGGATACTTAATTTGATTTTTGATTTGATAAAACAATACAAAAAGATACAAGAGCAGCTCATGTCTTAAAGTTAATAAGTAGCTAAACTAAGTATAGGGACAGCAGTTCCCAAAAGAGCAAGACTTGTCCAAGGACAACAGTGGAGCTGACTTCAGTAATAGGAAGTAGATTGGCAAGAACAGAATAAATCCAAGAGTTCATAATATTTGATATTTTATATTTTGTTAATTTCAGTGAGACCTGGCATTTTGAGTAGTTTGACTTTCTTTTCACAACTTTAATTTATTGAAGTATCTCAGCTTATTGCCATAGGCATTTCTTTTCTTTGTATTAGATATAAATTCTTTGTATTCATTTTTTTATGAACCTATGTGTTAATTTCTAAAAAACAGCTTATATTGGCTAAGAAGATCTCATATATACATGTCAGAAAAAGGCTCTTATAAAATATTCTACCAAATACTAGAAAGTGGAAATGACAGAAATATGATATCACTGATTTTGAATCAACTAGGCATAGATAGAATGTATCTCCTCCAGATTATGCAGAATATTAATCTTAATTGTACAAAAAATTTATGAAAACTGTAAAATTGAATTAAATAACAATTTGATATTTCATTAATAATTTAGTGAATAATTAAAAGCCTTTGTAGGAGAGTGTATTATGATCTTGTTAATTTGACAATTATGGACAAGAGGGGAAATGACCCTCTTAGCCTGTTTGTAAGGGATGATCTTCGGTACTTTAATTGGTGTGAGAAGATCCAGCCTAAAATTGGACGGTACATCTCTGTGTGACAAAGGAGCAAGCAAGCATACATAAATTCCTTGCTTTTTACTTCTAACTTCAGCTATAATATGAAAGTGCTTTGCTTTTCAGTTCTCTTGATTTTGCTGCCAAGAAGAACTATTAGGAACTAAAATATTTCTAGCTGGGTTATTTATTTTTCAAGCTAATTTGTTATAGCATCAAGAAAACAAACTATGAAAAGGACGTGGTCCATGTTTAGTACAATAGTGACCTTTTCACGCCTTACTATACTTACAGTGATGATTACCTGCACATATATTCATTATATCTATGGACCTACCTATTCACTTGGAAAATGACTCAATTACAATGAAAGCATTAAGTAAATGCCCTTGGTAATCCATGGTAATTCTGGGATTCAATGTACATTTCCCTAAGTACTCCTCTCTACCTTCATTTACACAAGGAGGAATTAAACTCACAGTGTTGTTGTAAAGTGTTCATTGGAAATGAATATTTTTTAAGGACAATTTCTAAAACTTTTATAGTATTTTAAAATACTTTATAATACTATGAATAGAACCAATATGCAAAATTCCACTCTGAAAGAGCATAAACCTTGGCTAATGACTGCACTTTAAACTTTAGCAGTGGGAACTACAGGGTGAAATTGTGCCATTACCTAGATGGGCAATTTAAGAGTTGTGTAAAGACTCCTTCAGAGGAATAGTTCTCCAAAGAAAATAATTTTTGACCAATTCATGTGAAAGAACATTAAATAATATGTATAGGTAAATTAATACTGTATGATGCTATTATTGACACTAAAACAGATATTTCAGATGAAATTAAATGTGATGTTTAGATAAAATTTTTCAATAATGATATCTTTTTCAAATTGAACTATACTACATATATATTCATTTAGTAATTATATAAGTATAGAGTAATTATACTTAAAAGAATTCTTATCATTCAATTTACTAAATGTTTTATAATATTTCTAGTTATAAATATATATATTATATGCATGATATAGTTTTGTTAGGAGTCCCACCAAAACGTCAAGCTACACAAAATAACATATATACTGAGAGACTAAGTTAGACCCATGGGAGCCCCAATCATCAGCTCAGTCTTGGTAATTAACCATGAGTCCAGGTTTGTAAGTTCTATGTTTTGTCTTGTGATGATTTTTTAAAATCATAAATAATGATGACTTTTACCTGAATAATTTGTATTTGATCTTCAGCATAGAAAGTTTTTTTTTTCTTGAATGAGGTGTTTAAGATAGTATAAAATCACACTCAGTTAAACAGAAGTACCTATTGTGATGTATGTTCTTCTACAGGATATTTTGATGTCTGCATAGAGTCATGAGAAGAGTTAATGTGCAGATTCCAGGTGAATAGAGGCAATAAGTTCCTGAATGTTATATATGTGCCTATCATCAATACCTCCTTAAAATGGGGTTAAGTAGATTTAATCTTCACACCTTTCAAAGTATGAATATAATGAGCAAATATAAATTTTTACTTAGCTATAAAAGCATACAAAATTGAGAAATGTCTCCAATATAGACATCTTTATGGGTTTAAAATGATAAAACATACCATGTGTCCTTCATCCTTTACACTCTGTTACTTTCAGTCAAGACATGGAATTTTTTTTTTACTTCTATCAGAATTATGAATTTTTATTTACTTCATTGATGAAATAAACTTTTCTATAAAAGAAACATCCAAAGTAGTTCACTTTGAATAATATGCTATTTTTGATATTAAATCCTACTATTGAGATAAGGTACATATAAAGCTTAACCATGTTTATCATCTTATGGAAAAATGTTTGGTAGGGCAAGAAAAGATTTGTAGCTGTCCATCAGCTTTGGGTGAACTGGGTATACCTGAAACAGAGGCTGGAAATGCAAAAGGACAGTGGAGGAGAGAAGGATGATGCCAAGACAAAGGTTTCTGATTAAGGCTCAAAGTTTAATATTTAGCACTGTGTTTATATAGAGAAAACCCACAGACCTATCCTTTGTGTCAGCTGGATTATGTTGCAAGGCAAGCTAAGTAGGCCATCTGCTCCTCTAGGAAATCTCAGAGCAGCAAGGCTGAAGACTCCACCCTAGGTTGGCTAGGTCAAGTGGAAGACCAACTGCGGTAAACACTTAAGGTCTATTTAGCCTGTTCAAGGCTCTGGGAAGACTGATAGAAAAACAACATTTTTCTAAATCATTAAATAATATTATTAAGTGAATAATTTTTAAAAATTAGGTAAGATATTTATGTTTACTTCTTAAAGTATTTGTACATCCATAGCATGTATACATGATTGTGTTTATTTATTTTACATGTTGAATTCTGCTTTGCTCTTAGCAAATGTGACAAATAATTATGATTCCAAACTGATTCCAAACTTAGTCATTGGCAAAACCCTTTTTCTTCAGGATTTGTATTACTAGAGGTTATATTTAATACACTGTAGGATTTGTCTGTTAATTTTCTCATCAATTATATATTAATAAGGAGCCTTCTTGAGACTATTTTGTGTTGTGTGTTTCAATAATTAATATTTGGTAAGAAGAATTTTTTTAATTATGAAGTATATTACATCAGCCAAATTTATACTTATTTTGTAAATCTGTAGGCTAAGTAAAGTGTGAATACAAATTACATGCCAGAACATGGTAACTTGTAGATAAATGTGATTGTATTGGTTTTGGTACCACAAGATCTAAGCCTCAGTGTTGGAGAAGAGAGACAGAAAGATGGCAAGAACCAATGGATAAGTGAGTTTGCTATGAGATTGTGTCTCATAGTAATGCCAGAAGCTACACCCACAAAACATCACTGACATGACTGCCAATACATGATCTAAACCACGATGACACCAATAGACAAGCCAAAATAGACGGGGAATCACTTACAGCCTCATCCC
>JADRCC010554333.1:0-10413 GCA_019843855.1 Hylomyscus alleni
TATTCTCTAGCACACATGATTCATCTCTTGGTTCTATGTTTACCAAGCTTGAGCAAGCAGCAGCTTCTCCTCTGCAGATTGCTTTCATTTGTACAACAGCCCAAACACAGAAGGAGGATTATGTTATGTAGCCATAAAATGTCTCTCCTAAAGGTATGGCCAAACACAGAAGAAGAAGGTGGATTCTGAAATCGACCCACAGAAAATGTTGCCATAAGTTCTTATCAGCCTCTTACTTTCTTCCTTGGATGGTTGGTTAACTACTTATTCAGTTGTAGGAAATGGGTTATATATACTTCGTTCTGAAAGTTGTACATCTCCACCTGTCAGAGAGCTGGGGAAACTGCATTCATTGAATCTTGTGTGTGTGTGTGTGTGTGTGTGTGTGTGTGTGTGTGTGTATTTACAGTGGTCAGCTGTAAAAGCAGTGTGGCCATGGTGCAGAATGAGAGCAGTGTATATGGCAATAAGTCAAGGGGACAGAGTCAAAGATCACACAAGAGGGCATGTCTATAGTTAATTATTCAAGGGTTCAATGTCTAAATAAAATATTTGATCACACCTGGCATTAAATGACAACACTTCAATGGATATTTGTAAAGGCAGAATATAAGAACTTTCTACATGCTCATAATATGGCAAACATCATGTTATGCTTTTTCCTTTCCTCAAACTAAGCTTTTTCTGGTAACCCTGGGGCATCGTCTTTTTACACTGCATAGTTGAAAGCAAGCATTAGGTTCAAAACCATAGGCAGAGAATCCAGGCATTTTAGAGCCTGTGTGTTTGAAAACATTTGAGTTTATACATATTTATGTTATCTAGGAAGATAAGAAAGAAAATGGTTTATAAATAGTGCAGGGATGATAATGAGTCAAGGACAGATGGAGTCCTCTTTCTACCCTGGTCCTCTCACTAGAAGAGACTATTGATTGACTTCCTTATAGCTTTGTCCATAATCCATAATTCCCTTCAAAATCAGACAAATCATTTTCTTTTTTGTGTCACTGAATTGTTTGTCAGTCCATGTCACTCACATTAATTTTTCTCTTAGGCTTTTAGGAATTAATGGAACCACCGATGACAACTCAATAGGGTTCATTTATTAACAGCAACAAATAGATTTTGCACTTTTATCCATTTTTTTAGATACTTAAAACTCTGTCTACTTGGAGATTGTAGCTTAGATGTTTTGGTCTTGTGTCCATAGATCTCTAACACATATGTTTTGGGGATGAAAATTTTCTTCAGAATATTTGCAAGGACATTTTCTATTTGTTCCTAAAAGCATCAATAGAAAAAAAGTATGTGGGAGAATTAAGAGACTTCAACTATCTGTCCTTGGATTTGTTTCAGTTTCTCTTGGGTAGATGGGTTTGGGTCATTGGTTGATCTTATTTTAGAGTTGTGAATTAGAGACAACTGGAGACTGCCAAAGGTTACATGAGGGATGTAAGATCAGTGAGTCAGTGACAGAGTGTTCCTTAGCTTTGCTCTGCATAAAATTGTGTGTGTGTGTGTGTGTGTGTTTAGATGTTTAAGTTGGAAAATGTAGAAATGAGACCAAACTATTTACCTTTGTATAATTTGAATTTCTCCCAACACATATATACATTTTAAAAGCATCTCCTTTTATTCACTGAATTGTTACTTAATCTATTTAGTTTTATTGATTTAAGTTGCTCAAAGATGCTTATTTTGGGGATGTATGGTTTGTAGTGTAATTTTTCTAAGCATGAACTTTTGTATAGTGGGTAAACATGACTATAGAATACAATTTGAGTAGAGTTGAGTCAAAACCACATATATTGTAGAATTTTATAGATATTGCCACAGACTTCACACAAAATTATCTATTTAAATGTATTTTGCTCAACATTACATAACATCAACACTATACTTCTATAATTTGATGCAAAACATCAACTTAGGAGAAATTTCTTTAGTCATGGGCTAGTTTGAACAATTGTCTTATTTGTGTAATTAAAGATTGGATGTCTTGTTTTTTAAAGTGTTCAATTTTTTGTCATATTTCTATTGAATTGTTGGAAAACTGTATCCATAACTTTATTTTAATACTAATTTAACATCTGTTAGCCAGGCAGTGGTGGCCTTTAATCCCAGCACTTAGGAGTCAGAGGCAGATGAATTTCTGAGTTTGAGCCCAGCCTAGTCTACAGAGTGAGTTCCAGGACAGTCAAGTAGTATTCCTGGTCATCATTTGTCTGTTGGTTTCCTTTATAATAATTTGGAATGTCTTAGCTCTTTATTATTTTTTATCATTTTACTAGTTATATAGTTCTTTTTTTCTTAATTTTCCACTCCAGGTATTTAAGAATATTACATCATATATTTTTCCTTTGTCTTTATAGTCACAGCTAGTAATTATTATTTCTACATGAATCTTGATTTTCTTTCATTGATACATATAATAAATACATAAATATATTGGCTTTTATTTTTAAAAAAGATTAGCAGATGTCCCAATGATTCATTCCTTTTAATTAATCTTCCTTTTATCATATATTAAATATGCTCAGGTATTTCTATCTTCGTAACATTTGCTCTGCTCTTCCAGTGATCTTCTATAATACAAACCATTTTAAAATTGTGCTGAGCATGTTATCATATTTACTAATGAATATTTCCTCCAAATTTCCTTTATACCTTTTATTACATAGTATAAACTTTAGATCATCTAGAAACTTTGATTTGTGAGTTCACAAAATTCACAGAAAATCACAATGATATAAATATTGAATTATTACTCTAGAATGAAATCTTTATTTCCAAGTATTTACCACTCTACATGGGGTCTTTTGATAATATGTGTATTTCTTAGCTCTCTTTCTCACAGGCACACATTCTGAGAGAAAGCAATGATGTTTATCTAACATGCTCCCTTCTCATTACTCCATTTCCTGATCTGCATATTCTCAGTCTTGAAAACGTAGGAGGACCACAGTGGTCCTTCCTGTTCCTAAGAACAATCTTCTGCTTCAGAGGGTTAACACATATTTGAATAATTCGCAGTATTATAAACGCCTCCGAGCAGCTGCCTCTCAGCTCTTTACTGGTGTACAGTCATTACTAGCACGGGATGGAGTGATTTGGATGAAGTTTGCTTAAGGATGGCTGTCATTATATATTTATGAATAACAGCAAACACTATTTAGGATAAGCCATTCCCTGGGAATTGACATACCACATCAGCGGCTGCATGACAGAATTCTTAGGCCTATGTTTGTGGCACCAGCAATCTGTTTCTTCAGCCAGCCTCTGCAAACTAATGATCACAGTAGAGAGCCGTTTATTCTATTTTAATAAAATTTCAGAAGGGAGGAAAATACTATGAAAGATAGGTGATGGATGTAATATTTAGGCTATGTGTCACCAACATAATCCATTTAACCTTATTTGGAAAAATAATTGAAATAAAGGTGCCAACCTTCCACAGCCCTAGAATAACATTGCTGTTTGTCCTCATATGCTCATTTGTGTTCTATTTTTCCAAAAGAGGAAAGAAATGTGCCTTTATACTGAATCAACAATTATTCAGTGATCTCCCTGTTTTGTCCCTGAAGTATGTAGTATGAAGTATGTAGAATCATCATAGTATGTTTGGATAAGGAATTACAATCACTTGAACTTTCTAAGTTTCTTCTAAGCCCCATTCTCTTTCTCATTGCCATTTGTTTATATTCTTCTCAAATGGGAGTTATTTGGTTTGATAGTTTTATATGTACCAGAACTCAACAATGTACCATTTTTTCTATCTCATCTTTTTCTCCCTTGATCTTTCTTGTCCACAAATCAGTTTTTTTTTCAATTTTGAACCCACCATGGTCAAACATGGTAAACATGTGTTCTTAGTTATAGAGGATGGGACTAGAACTTCTTAGGTATTTACTAGGAATCTGATTTTTCTTTGAATGAAGAAACTGATATAATGTCTCACTATGTATATTTTCTAGCATGAGATGAAACTCAATCCCTTCAAAGGTACCATTCTTGAGTCTTGATAGGTAAACTTATAACTTCGTCTAGTGCATGATATAGGAATACTTAGTCCACAGATTTAGTATCTGAAATCTAACAGTAACTGATGACACATACTAAATTTTCCTGCTGGTTTTCGTGTAAATAATTAGGTATTGAAACAACTAAAGAGAGAAATGCCAAACTAATGCTTGGCTCGTCCCACTTTCACTAGACAGCAGTGAACACAATGGCAGGGTAAGAGAAATGTAAGAATTAGAAGTGATCTGTAAACTTCTATATGCTGTAGAAGAACAATGGAATAGTAAGTTAGTTTACACTGGACAGGATGCAAGCTTTCCGATGCTCAGTATGATCAGGATACATTGTTGTTTTATTTTATTTTCATTTTTTTTTCTTTTTAGCCATGTTTGTGAGTATACCTCTTTGCAGAAATGATAATTTCTCACAAAAACTGTGCCGTTTCCCATGAGTAAAGTGTGTGCATTTAATTAAAAAATTGTGAGACAATATGGAGCCATTACAAGAGATCAGGAAGAATTACTGTAGTAATTTGTTCATTTTCCACTCACGATGCTCCACATGGTGGCAAGGACATGGAAGTATTGTCCATGAATTGTTCCCAGGCAGCAGACAACTGTGCTGAGGATCATCTCAGGGAGATTCAGGTCTGTGCTCAGTGAGTCCTGAGGGAATTGAGACTACCTTTCACATATCTAAACCCATTTAAATAACATAAATAATTCAGAAGTAAACAAGAGGACAAGAGCTCTCTATTGTCCCCTGGGTAGCATTCTCCTAGCCCCATGCTAGGAGCTACAGAAACGTGTTACTCAAAGAAAGTTATGTTATCATTCCAAGTAGAATCACAAATAATAATAAAGCCATTATGCTTCTGTTTAATTCTCCTGTCTTGCTGTAGACAAATTGATCTTATCTCTTTCCCTTCTCCACTGAAAGATGATTGATAAATGGATCAAATCATGCTAATGCCCTATCCATAATTTCCCATGGATTCCAGAATACAGATGTTGCTTCTTAAATGGGAGAAGGGACCTTGCACAGTCAGACACTATTGGAACATCCAGTCTCCTCCAATTTTGTCAGGTTTCCCTTCACATTTGCTCTTTTAGTTCAATGTCCTTGGTTTCCTTCATGCTGATCCAGGATACTTGCTGGTTATGAGCCTCCTGCCTAGAATCTAGAACATTTCCTTCATAGTCTTTATTCTCAGACACCGCGTGACTTTCAGCTTTTCATTCATTCTGGAGGGAGGCATTTTTGACTTGTCTTTACAGGTGGAACGAACAATATTCATAGATTTCCATAGCATGTTACACTTGCCTTTGCTGGCCTTTGGCTGGATTTTTCAAATTCTACGTGAGACTGGAGAATACTTTCTCAGATTATGAATAACTTAGAAAGGAAACTGTGCTCATTTCATACATTTTTGGATTCCCGGTGCATTCAGTAATTCTTGACTTATAAGTGCTCAACACTGTATCAAATGAATGAATGCATGAATGAATGAATGAATGAATGAATGAATGAATGAATGCTGATTTTAAGACATTACAGTGATGCTTCACCAGTTTGGCTGCAAGTAAACACGGGTATGACTATTTTCAGCTACCTTTAAATTACTGCCACCTTGAGGTTAACAAGCAAGGCTGAATTCAGATGACTCCAGATGAAGATGAAGTGTGCCAAAACCCACACTTGAAAACTATCAAAATTAGGCCCAAGCAAGCTTCCGGAAAAAGAAAGAAAGTTAAGGCAAGAAGAAGTCCTCCACGTTATGTAAGAATAATTTTTCATTCCACAAAAAAAAAAAAAAAGAAAAGAAAAAATAAGAAAGCAGATAGCAAGAAGTAGAAAATTGGGATAATAATCCAGGGCCCCTTACTTATAAAGCAATCTTTCTTTGCTGCTCTGTTCTGTTGATAAAAAACAGGTCTGAGAAATTTGAACTTTGAAATAAATATTCAAAAATCATTAGAATCATATATTATAAAAACTCAAACTTGTAAAAAAAATATGGGTATGTACACACACAAACACATGCACACACCCCACACACATACACACACACAGAGAATTGGAGAGAGAGAGAGAGAAGGGAGAGAGGCATCTATTATCTATGAAACATTTTATGTGTGGAATAGCATATGGCAACAGCCCAAAAAAGCTTTTATTCTTGCTGATGTATTGTTTGGCTACATTAAAACTAGTTTTTAATGTAAAAGGCATTGCTCCTCTTAGCATCCTCTAAATGAGAGATGATAAATGACAGGGGTGGGAAGTATAGATCAAGATCTATTCTAGAATTTGGCCAGTAATCTAATCAGGATGGTTTGTGGCCCGAGGGAAAGTTCTGCTTCCATAACAATCTAGTTTCAGTGAGTTAATGTCAAGATATTCAGCATACACATATAAATACACTTCTTATATCCATGATGATTGATATCCAACAGTCTAAAATGTATTATTTCTCTAATAAATCCAAGAAGCATAGCACGGGTCCAGGTCACCCAAAATTAGCCAACACATGTGAAAATACAGAGATAAAGGGAAGGAAAGTCAATAACTACTTAGAGCAATAAGATATCATCTTGTAAAGTGATTGTACTTTGAATATAATTTTTATAATTCTGTTTAAACATCTAATCATACATATACACACAGTTCTGAAGAAGACTAAAATGGAATGAGATAGTATGGTTCTGGTAGTAATTTATTGCATCTTTTTGCTCATCAAATTTCATGCTCTTTTTGTAATCCAAAATTGTCATTTTCAAAATGTCATTTTAATGGCAAAAACAGTGAGAGAAAATTCATTTTTTTCTTCCAATCTCCAGCTTGTTGCTATAAATCTATTAATTCATACTGGTCAATCTTCTCTTGACAGTGCCTAACTCTGCCAAGGTAGCTATAAAAAGGCTTAATGAGGACTGTGTCCAAAGAAGGAATTTAAGTAGCAAAGCATGATTGTCATCAGTAAGTCAACCAGAAACCACCCCATTGTTAAGATAGTGAAATAGAAACCTTTTATTTCCATGACTCTTTGCCTATTAATGGGGAAGGAGGAGTACTAATGTTATATTCATAATATTGAAATTATTTCCTTAAAGGACTCCTCCCAAAACATGAGCAAATTTTATCAAAATTTTGTCCTGTTGGTATAAATCAAGAATAAGAAAATGTAGGATATATATTTGATCATGTGTGCTGGCCATTAACTTATTGCTAGTGAAACAATTATCTCCTGTCTTATACTTGTGCCATTTGGAAAGTTAAATACTTTGAACAAATCTATGTCTAAGTCCATCCTTGATAAACTATTTGTAACTGTTAGCTGGTAGACTGGTCACCAAGTGACAAGTTCTTCCACAATTACAAGATTTAGTCATAAAATATTAGTTTTGCGGACACTTTTTATTTCCCCCCCCAAATTCATTGAATATCATTCAAGTCTACTTCTGAAATTTTGCATTAGTTTGCCTATAAGAGTATGTTCGATGTATTGATATAGAGGTCCTTGTTTGGTGATGCAATCTACCCAAATCCTCAATTCTGCCCTCAATGATGTAGTCCTAAGAATGAAATCTCAGGTTTGAAGGTGGTCAGTAATCGATACCCTTGCGATTCATAATGGCTTTGCGATGAAATTTTTTTTCCAAACTGCTTAACAAGTGTTCCTCTTTAATCTTTGTCATATTCTTATCCTCCTTGTTTCTTTTGTCAAAACTCTAGAAGCCAGAATGGTAGCAGTGGATAAAAAGAAGTTTTATGTAACTTTGAATTTCTGCCTGTGTCTTGGGTCAACTTCAAAGGTACCACATCTCTAGGGAAGCAGGAAGAAGGTCCCCTTTTTTTGGAAAAAAAAAAAAAAACACAACACTTTACAAAGGCAGTGCCTAGTTGAGGGGACAAGTGTCCCTTGGAAGTGTCTCAGAAGGTTAACATTTAAAATGAACTTGACACTAAAAGAGGAAAATGGAGTGACTGAGACAGTTTCTGCCAGGGAGATGCCACCGTCTTGGCACAGCTTCTGATGGGAGATCATATTCAAAGGAGAAACCTTAAGAGGTAACTGGGAAAACACAATGTCTCTTGGCAACTTGGCTCGTGAGAGCTCTTTCCACAAGAGACCCAGACTTTTCAGGGACTTAAGAAGGAGAAGAACAAACCTTTTGATTACGTCCTTTTGTTGTTATTATTCTTTCATGCACTTAAGGAAAAATGGTGTACAGTTATAATTATTTTGAAAATTCCCACACCTTCTTTCAAGACATAGTAAGTATACAATAATTGCTCTAAGGGGACCTATCAGCAAAATAATTATCTTAATATCAATAAATATTAGGTCATGATTACTTCCTCTCTGTGTGTCTGTCTTTTTGTCTGTAATTCTCTCTCTGACTCTCTTTCTGTCTGTCTGTCTGTCTGTCTCTCTCTCTCTCTGTCTCTCTTTCTCTCCCTCTGTGTGTGTGTGTGTGTGTGTGTGTGTGTGTGTCTGTGTGACAGACTCATAGCACATCCACTCCACTAGAGATTCGGAGATCTATCAGTCACTACACATTAAAAAAGAAGATATTATTTCTTTTCAGCAGCTTTTAACTGCCAACAGCTCTTCAGTAGAGGATTGGGCCTACACTACCTATCAATGTTGAAGGTTTGGCTGGTTTGATTTTGTGCATGTAGCTACTGCTGCTGCAAGCTGCTTGGTGCAGTCTCTGTGAGAGCAGAACACTATATTCCACAGCATGTCTCCTTATCCTCCAGCTCCTAAGTTCATTCTGTCTCCTCTTCCAAGATAGTCCTTGACTTGGTGACAGTAGGACTGGTGAAGATATTCCATTTAAGGCTGAAATGCACAGCTCTATTTTCTCTTGATAGCAACTCAGAGAAATCTTCACTCTGTTCCATTTTCCAATTGAAGACACTGAGTCTTAGGAAAGTTATTCCATTTTAAAAAGATATATTAATTAGTTGATCTACTGCTTGCATGTACCAAAAACTAGCATGTATATTCATCTTTAGCATCCTGAAAAGACCATATGTTCAAATTTAGTTCGTCCTATTTTCTTTTTTGTTCTTATAAATAGATAACATTTAACTGGAGGTAGCTTACAGGTTTAGAGGTTCAGCCCATTATCATCAAGGTGGAATCATGGCAACACGCAAGCACACATGGGGCTTGAGAAGCTGAGAGTTCTACCTCTTGTTCAGAAGGCAGCTAGGAGAAACTGGATTCTATGAAGCTAGGACAAGGGTCTTAAAGACCATCTTTACAATGAAACACCTACTTCAACAAAGTTACACCTCCTAATAGTGCTACTCCTTGGCAAAGCATACACAAACCATCATATTCCACTCCTTGGCCCTCATAAGCTTGTTCAAACACTGTGGGGGCCATACCTAACCATAGCATAATATAAAAGTACATTTAGTCCAAATTCCAAAGTCCCCATACACTATAGCAGTCTCAACCATGGTAAATGTTCAAATTCTAAGTTCAAACTCTCTTCTGAGATCCATGTAATATCATAAATGTAATACCCAAAAGAAGCCAGGAAATCTGCTGAGCAAACTCTGCATCTCCATGTCTGATGTCAAATCACACTTGAGATCTGCAACTACATTTTTACTTTGTTGACTGCAAGAAACTTCTTTCTCATGGAATGGTTCAATGTTATTTATTTATTTATTTATTTATTTATTTATTTATTTTTACTTTAGTAGATATCCCATAGCTCTGGCATCTCAAATATCTTGGTGTCACCAGGGCAACTTGAATGTTATAGCTTCTTGTGAGAATTTCAAGTCTCTGAAGATAGAAATCAAAGAACATCTCAGAAGATGGAAAGATCTCCCATGCTCATGTATGGGCAGGATTAATATAGTAAAAATGATCATTTTGCTGAAAGCAATCTCTAGATTCACTGCAATTTCCATCAAAATTCCAACTCAGTTCTTCATAGAGTTAGAAAGAGCAATTTGCAAATTCATTTTGAATAACAAAATACCCAGGATAGTAAAAAATATTCTCAACAACCAAAGTGCTTCTAGGTAAATCACCATCCCTGACCTCAAGCTGTATTACAGAGGAGTAGTGATTACAAACTGCATGTTATTGGTACAGAGACAGGCAGAAAGATAAATAGAATAGAGTTTAAGACCTAGAAATGAACCCACACACATATGGTCACTTGATCTTTGACAGAGGAGCTAAAACCATCCAGTGGAAAAAAAGACAGCATTTTTAACAAATGATACTGATTCAACTGGTGGTCAGTATGTAGAAGAATGCAAATCAACCCATTCTTATCTCCTTATACAAAGCTGAAGTCCAAGTGGATCAAGGACCTCCACATCAAACCAGATACACTGAAACTTAGAGAGGAGTAAGTG
>JADRCC010554338.1:0-13718 GCA_019843855.1 Hylomyscus alleni
GTGTGTGTGTGTGTGTGTGTGTAGTGTGTATGTGTGTGTGTGTGTGTGTGTGTGTGTATGTGTGTGTGGTGTGTATGTGTGTGTATATAGTAATATATTTTGAGCATGTTCTTGCTTTCTAGTACTACATTGTTCTCTTATCTCATATTATGCATTTTCTTGACAGCATTGTGAGTCAGTCACTTCTCCAAGGAATTCTGGGAGCTATTATTAGAGAGATCAGTATCCTCGCATGGGGTGTGCTTACTGCTTCTGTGGTTTGGATGTTTCTCTGCCCTCTCTGCAGGCAGAACTAGGAAATCTATGTGTACTCATGACCTCTTGCATGTACAAGTATCTATAAATATCTGTATGTGACATGTTCTGTGTCTCTACCAGGTAACAAGAGCTCCCATTTAGTCCCCAGCTTGAATCCGTCATCACGGAGGCCATGTGAGTTTCTTCATCTTGCTTATTTATAAACTGCCACTTGGTTCTGAGAAATCTGGCTCCTTTCATCTGCCATTCCCTACTTAGCACTAATACACACATATAACCATATCAGAATATTAACCTATAGTCCTGCTGGACTGCAACAATGAAACCACTCCGGCCTGTTGTATTATTTTTTTTTGAAAGGTCATTAATTATTAATCAAGTTACTGAGATGAACAAAGGTCTACTCAGATGATGTCATATGCCACATGATCTTGGACTTTTTTTCTTTTAGTTTTACTATTAAGGAAAAATGTTTCTATTTATTTATTTATTTATTTATTTATTTATTTATTTATTTATTTATTTATATTAGATGTTTTATTTATTTACATTGCAAATTTTATTCCCTTCCAAAAACTCCCCTATCCCAATCCCCACCTTCCTGATCAATAACCCACCCACTCCTGTTTCCCTGTCATGGCATTCCCCTACACTAGGGCATCAAACCTTCATGAGACCAAAGTCCTTTCCTCTCATTGATGTCCCACAAGGTCATTCTCTGCTACATATGCAGCTGGAGCCATGAGTCCCACCATGTGTACCCTTTGGATGGTGGTTTAGAACCTGGGAGCTCTGGGGGTACTAGTTGGTTCATATTGTTGTTCCTCCTATGGGACTGCAAACCCCTTCAACCCCTTGGGTTCTTTCCCTAGCTCCTGCATTGGGGACCCTGTGCTCAGTCTAATGGTGGGCTGCGAGTCTCCACCTCTGTATTTGTCAGGCACTGTCAGAGCCTCTCAGGAGACAGCAATATCAGGCTCCTGTCAACCAGTACATGTTGGCATCCACAATAGTGTCTGGGTTTGGTGACTGTTTATGGAATGGATCCCCAGGTGGGGCAGTCTCTGGTTTGTCCTTCCTTCAGTCTCTGCTCTACACTTTTTCTCTGTAACTATTTCCATGGGTATTTTGTTTTCCCTTCTAAGAAGAATCGAAGTATCCACACTTTGGTCTTCTTTCTTCTTCAGTCTCATGTGGTTTGTAAATTGTATCTTGGGTATTCAGAGTTTCTGGGCTAATATCTGCTTATCAGTGAGTGCATTCCATGTGTGTTCTTTTGTGATTGGGTTACCTCACTCAGGGTGATATTTTCTAGTTCCATCCATTTGTCTAAGAACTTCATGAATTCATCATTTTTAATAGCTGAGTAGTACCCCATTGTGTAGATGTACCACATTTTCTATATTCATTCCTCTGTTGAAGGATATCTGGGTTCTTTCCAGCTTCTGACTATTATAAATAAGACTGCTATGAACACAGTGGAACATGTGTCCTTATTATATGTTGGAGCATCTTCTGGGTATATGCCCAGGAGTGGTATTGCTGGGTCCTCAGGTAGTACTATGTCCAATTTTCTGAAGAGGGAACTGCCAAACTGATTTCCAGAGTGGTTATACCAGCTTGTAATCCTACCATCAATAGATGAGTGTTCCTCTTTCTCCACATCCTCATCAGCATCTACTGTCACCTGGGATTTTGATCTTAGCCATTCTGACTGGTGTGAGGTAGAATCTCAGGGTTATTTTGATTTGCATTTCACTGATGACTAAGAATGCTGAACATTTCTTTAGGTGCTTCTCAGCCATTCTGTATTGCTCAGTTGAAAATTCTCTGTTTAGCTCTGTACCCCATTTTTTAAGAAATAGTTTTTATTGCATTCTTTGGAGTCTAACTTCCTGAGTTCTTTGTATATATTGGATATTAGTCTTTATCAGATATAGCTTTGGTAAAGATCCTTTCCCATTCTGACGGTGCCATTTTGTCCTGTTGACAGTGTCCTTTGCCTTATAGAAGTTTTGCAATTTTATGAGGTCCCATTTATCAATTCTTGATCTTACAGCACAAGCCATTGGTGTTCTGTTCAGTAAATTTTCCCCTATGCCCATGTGCTCAAGTTTCTTCCTCATTTTCTTTTCTATTAGCTTCAGTGTATCTGGTTTTATGTGGAGGTCCTTGATTCATTTGGACTTGAGCTTTGTACAAGGAGATAATGGGTAGATTTGCATTCTTCTACATGCTAACTTCCAGTTGAACCAGCACCATTTGTTGAAAATGCTGTCTTTTTTCCACTGGATGGTTTTTAGCTCCTTTGTCAAATTTCAAGTGACCATAGGTTTGTGCATTCATTTCTGGGACTTCATTTCTATTCCATTGATCTACCTGCCTTTCACTATACCAATATCATGCAATTTTTATCACAATTGATCTGTAGTATAACTTGAGGTCAAGGATGGTGATTCTTTTATTGTTGAGAATAGTTTTCACTATCCTAGATTTTTTTGTTATTCCAGATGAATTTGTAAATTGCTCTTTCTAACTATGAAGAATTGATTTGTAATTTTGATGGGGATTGCATTGAATCTGTAGATTGCTTTAGGCAAGATGGTCATTTTTACTATATTAATCCTACCAGTCCATGAGCATGGGAGATCTTTTCATCTTCTGAGATCTTCTTTGATTTCTTTCTTCAGAGGCTTGAAGTTCTTGTAACACAGATCTTTCACTTGTTTAGTTAGAGTCACACCAAGGTATTTTATATTATTTGTGACTATTGTGAAGGGTGTTGTTTCCATAATTTCTTTCTCAGCCTGTTTATCCTTTGAGTAGAAGAAAGTCAGTGATTTGTTTGAGTTAATTTTGTATCCAGCTAGTTTGCTGAAGTTGTTTATCAAGTTTAGGAGTTCTCTGAAGCAATTTTCTGGTCCCTTAAGTATACTATCATATCATCTGAAAATAGTGATATTTTGACTTCTTCCTTTCCAATTTGTATTCCTTTGATCTCCTTTTGTTGTCTAATTGCTTGGCCTAGGCTTTGAGTACTATATTGAAAAAGTAGGGAAAGAGTGGACTGCCTTGTCTAGTCCCTGATTTTAGTGGAATTGCTTCAAGTTTCTCTCCATTTAGTTTGGTGTTGGCTACTGGTTTGCTTTTACTGCTTTTACTATGTTTTGGTTATGGGCCTTGAATTCCTGATCTTTCCAAGACTTTTATCATGAAGGGGTGTTGGATTTTGTCAAATGCTTTCTCAGTATCTAATGAAATGATCATGTAGATTTTTTCTTTGAATTTGTTTATATAGTGGATTATGTTGATGGATTTTTGTATATTGAACCATCCCTGCATCCCTGGGATAAAGCCTACTTGATTATGATGGATGGTCGTTCTGATGTGTTCTTGGGTTCGATTTGTGATTATTTTATTGAGTACTTTTGCATCGATATTCATAAGGGAAATTGGTCTGAAGTTCTCTTTCTTTATTGGGTCTTTGTGTGGTTTAGGTATCAGAGTAATTGTGGCTTCATAGAATGAATTAAGTAGTGTTCCTTCTGTTTCTATTTTGTGGACTAATTTGAAGAGTATTGGTATTAGGTCTTCCTGGAAGGTTTTATAGAATTCTGCACTAAACCCATCTGGTCCTGGGCTTTTTTTGGTTGGGAGACTATTAATGACTCCTTCTATTTCTTTAGGAGTTATAGGACTATTTAGATAGTTTATCTAATTCTTATTTAACTTTGTTACCTAGTGTCTGTCCAGAAAATTGTCCATTTCATTCACGTTTCCCAGTTTTGTTGAGTATAGTCTTTTGTAGTAGGATCTGATGATTTTTTTGGATTTCCTCAGATTCCGTTGTTATGTCTCCCATTTCATTTCTGATTTTGTTGATTTGGATACTGTCTCTGTGCTCTCTGGTTAATTGGGCTAAGGGTTTATCTATTTTGTTGATTTTTTCAAAGAACCAGCTCCTAGTTTTGTTGATTCTTTGTATAGTTCATTTTGTTTCTACTTGGTTGATTTCAACCCTGAGTTTGATTATTTCTTGCCTTCTACTCCTCTTGGGTCTATTTGCTTCTACTTGTTCTAGAGCTTTCAGTTGTGCTGTCAAACTGCTAGTGTATGCTCTCTCTAGTTTCTTATTGGAGGCACTCAGAGCTATGAGTTTTCCTCTTAGCACTGCTTTCATTGTGTCTCATACGTTTGGGTGTGTTGTGGTTTCATTTTCATTAAATGCTACAAAGTCTTTAATTTCTTTCTTTATTTCTTTCTTGACCAAGTTATCATTGAGTAGAGTGTGTTCAGTTTCTGCTTTCTATTGTTTATGTTGTTATTAAAGACCAGCCTTAGTCCATGGTGATCTGATAGGATGCATGGGATAATCTCAGTCCTCTTGTATCTGTTGAGGCCTGTTTTGTGAATGATTATATGGTCAGTTTTTGGGGAGAAGGTGCCATGAAGTGTGGAGAAGAAGGTATATTATTTTGTTTTAGGATAAAATATTCTGTAGATGCCTGTTAAATCCATTTGGTTTATAACTTGTTAGTTTCACTGTGTCTCTGTTTAGTTTCTGTTTCAATTATCTGTCAATTGCTGAGAGTAAGGTGATGAAGTCTCCCACTATTATTATATGAGGAGCAATGTGTGCTTTGAGCTTAAGAAAGTTTCTTTTACGAATGTGGATGCCCTTGCATTTTGAGCCTAGATATTCACAATTGAGAGCTCATCTTAGTAGACTTTACCTTTGATGAGTATGAAGTGTCCCTCTTTATCTTTTTTGATAACTTTAGGTTTAGAGTCGATTTTATTCAATATTAGAATGGCTACTCTAGCTTGTTTCTTGGGACCATTTGCTTGGAAAATTGTTTTCCAACTTTTTACTCTGAGGTAGTGTCTGTCTTAGTTACTGAGGTGGATTTTCTGTATGCAGCAAAATGTTGGGTCCTGTTTATATATACAGTCTGTTAGTCTATGTCTTTTTATTGGGGAATTGATTCTGTTGATGTTAAGAGATATTAAGGAACAGTGATTGTTGCTTCCTGTTATTTTTGTTGTTAGAGGTAGGATTATGTTTATGTGGCTATCTTCTTTTTGGTTTGTTAAAAGAAGATTATTTTCATGCTATTTCTAGGGTGTAGTTTCCCTTCTTGTGTTGGAGTTTTCCTTTTATTATCCTTTGAAAGGCTGGATTTGTGGAAAAATATTGTATGAATTTGGTTTTGTCATGGAATACCTTGGTTTCTCTATCTATGATAATCGAGAATTTTTCTGGTTATAGTAACCTGGGCTGGCAGTTATGTCCTCTTAGGGTCTGTATGACGTCAGCCCAACATCTCCTGGCATTCATAATCTCTGGGGAGAAGTCTGGTGTAATTCTGATAGGTCTGCCTTTATATGTTACCTGACCTTTCCCCCTTACTGCTTTTAATATTCTTTCTTTGTTTTGTGCATTTGGTGTTTTGATTATTATGTGACTGGAGGAATTTCTTTTCTGGTTCAATACATTTGGAATTATGTGGGCTTCTTGTATGTTCATGGGCATCTCTTTCTTTAGGTTAGGGAAATTTTCTTCTATAATTTTGTTGAAGATATTTACTATCCATTTGAGTTGGGAATCTTCACTCTCTTCTATACCTATTATCCTTATGATTGGCCTTCTCATTGTGTCCTGGATTTCCTGGATGTTTTGCATTAAGAGCTTTTTGATTTTTGCATTTTCTTTGACTGTTGTGTCAATGTTTTCTATGGTGTCTTCTGCCCCTGAGATTCTCTCTTCTATTGATTGTATTCTGTTGGTGATGCTCGCATCTATGACTCCTGATTTCTTTCCTAGGTTTTCTATCTCCAGAGTTGTCTCCCTTTGTGATTTCTTTATTGTTTCTACTTTCATTTTTAGATCCTGGATGGTTTTGTTCAATTCCTTCAACTGTTTGGCTTTGTTTTCCTGTAATTTTTAAAGGGATTTTTGTGTTTCCTCTTTAAGGGCTTCTACTTGTTTACTTGTGTTGTCCTGTAATTCTTTAAGAGATTTTTGTGTCTCCTCTTTAAGGTCTTCTACCTGTTTTCCTGTGTTCTCCAGTATTTCTTTAAGGGAGTTATCTATGTCCTTAATGTTCTCTATCAGCATCATGAGCAGTGATTTTTAAATCCAAATCCTGCTTTTCCCATGTGTTTGGGTATCCATGACTTGCTGTTGTTGGATCAGAACTGGGTTCTGATGTGGCCATGCAGCCTTGGTTTCTGTTGGTAAAGTTCTTGTACTTGCCTTTTGCCATCTGGTTATCTTTGATGTTAGTTGGTCTTCCTGTCTCTGGTGTGAACTTGTCCGTCTTGTGGGCCTGTAAGCCTGTGTCAGCAGTCCTGGAAGACCAATTCTCTCCTGGCAGGACTCGTTCTTTGGAACAGCCCCAGCTCCTGGATGCAGATGGATGCAGGAAGGACCCTGTCCCAGCTGCTCTGCTGCTTCTGTGGCCAAACTTGGACATTTTATGTTTTGTAAGGAATCAGTACATTCATATCAACCCTCAAATACTGTGGCCATAGATTACAGAAGCAAATACTCCAAGTGGAATTCCCTTCCATATATTTCTTGTTCCTGAGCTCTGTGGTAATGGTTCCTTTTTTATGTCTCCTATTAGTCATTTGTATGTTTTTGTTTCTCCTGATTAGCCTGACTACAGAGTTGTCAATTTATCTGTATATTCTTATGTGTGTGGCATGCAGATGTGAGTATGTAAATTTGGAAGTTGACATTGGATTGGACAATAGAGACATGATTGCTCTCTACCTAGATGTTGAGGCAATCTCCCTTGCTTGATCTCAGACTCAACAATCCCATATTTGTAGCTACTCAGCCTCCCCTATCTCCACCTTTCAGAGCTGTCTGTAATTATAAATAGGCTATGAAGCTTGCCCAGCAGTTGGAATGGTGCTGGAGACATACATGATCACAGCTTCTTACATATCTGTGGTAAATACTGTATTCACCAACCATTCTCCTCAGCCTCAAGTCATTTGGAGATAATTTGCCTCAAAACATCTTTAAATTTATTATAAGACTTTGACTATATATAATTTAGAAGCATATTGTTTAATTTCCAGATATTTGGCTTTTTGTCCAAGAGCAGTCTAGTCTGCTTTCCATTATGGCTGTACAATTTTGCAGTCCCAACAACAATGAATGAGTATTTCTCTTACTCCACTTCTCACCAAATATGAGTTGTCATGTGTTTTATTTGTCTTCACCATTCTGATGAACATAAGATGAAATATCGAAGTAGATTTGATTTGTTTTCCTGATGACTAAAGATTCTGAACATTTCTTCGTGTTTTCCAGCAAATTGTGTTTCTTCTTTTGAGAAGTCTCTGTTTAGATATGTACCCCATTCTTTAATTGGGTTATTTACTTTCTTGATATTCATTTTTGAGTTCTTTATATATTTTGAATATTATCCCCCTATCAAATATGTAGTTGGTAAAAATCTTTTCCTTCTATAGGCTGCTGCTTTATCCAAATGATGATGTCCTTTGCTGTGCAGAGAATGTTTCAGTTTCATGAGGTCTCATTTATTAATTGCTGATCTTAATACCTGCGCTAATGCCATTCTATTCAGAAATGAGTTCAAGAGTATTCTCCGCTTTTTCTTATGGCGGGTTCAGTGTATCTGGCTTTATGTTGAAGTTCTTGATACTTTTGGAGTTGAGTTTTATGCAGGGTGATAAGTATGGGACTATTTATAGTTTTCTACAAGCAGACATTCAATTTGACTATCACCATTTGTTGAAGATGCTGTCGTTTTTTTTCAGGGTGTATTCCTGGCTTCTTTATCAAAAATCAGGTGTTCATGTGTGTATACATTTAAGTCAGTGTCTTAAAGTCTATCCCATTGGTTGACATGTCTGTTTTTGTGCCAATATCATGCAGATTTAATTAATATTGCCTTGTGGTGCAGTTTGAGGTTAGGTATGGTGTCACCTTCAGAAGTTCTTTTGTTATTCAGAATTTTAAAAAGCTACTCTTTCTCATGTGTGTGTGTGTGTGTTTCTATATGCAGCTGAAAATTGTCCTGTGAAGAATTGCATTGGAATTTTGATGGAAAATGCATTGAATCTGTAGATTGTTTCTGGTAGGGTGGCCACTTTTACTATATTAATCCTACTGATCCATTTGCATGGAAGACCTTGCCATTTTCTGATACCTTCTTCAATTTCTCTCTTCAAAGGCTTGAAGTTTTTATCATACACATTTTTCACTTGCTTGGTTAGTGTGTCCCCAAGATGTTTTATATTATTTGATGCTCTGGTAAAAGGCGTTGTCTCTCTGATTTCTTTTTTTACTCATTTGTTATTTGTATATAGGAGGGTTATTGATTTGTGTGTGTTAATTTTGTATCCAGCTACTCTGCTAAACTTGTTTATCAACTGTAGGAGTTTCCCAGTGTAATATTTAGGGTCACTTATATATATTATAATATTACCTGCGAGTAAAAACACTTTTGACTTCTTTCCTTTCAATTTGTATTCTCTTAATTTCCTCTAATTATCTTATTGACCTCGCTAAGACTTAAGGTATTGTATTAAATAGATGTAGAAAGGGTAGATAACCTTGTATTGTTCTTAATTGTAGTGGAATTGCTTTGAATTTCTCTCTACTAAAGTTGATGCTGGCTATGGCCTTCTTGTGAATTACCTTTATTATGTTTATGTATGTCCCTTGTATCCTTAATTCCTCCAGGACTTTTATAATAAAGAGGTATTAAATTTTGTCAAATGCCCTTTCTGTATCCAATAAGATTATCATTTGGCTTTTGTCTTTCAGTTTGTTTAAATGGTGGATTACATTTATTGATTTTCATATATTGAACCATTCCTGAATCTCATTATGAAGTCTACCTCATCATGATAGATGATCTTTTTGATGTGTTCTTGGATTTGGTTTGCAAATATTTTATTGAAAATTTCTGTACTTATGTTTATAAGAAAAATTGGTCTTTGATTCTTTTTCTTTATTGAGTCTTCATGTAGTTAGGATATTATGGTAATTGTGGTTTTATAAAATGATTTAGCCAATGTTCTTTCTGTTTCTATTTTTTTTTAGAATAATTTTAACAACATTGGCATTAACTCTTCTCTGAAAGTCTGATACAGCTCTGTGCTAAAGCCATTTGTCTTGGACATTTTTTGGAGGACTTTTAATTATTGCCTCTATTTTATTAGGGGTTACAGATGTGTTTAAATTGCTTATTTGATCTTGATTTCACTTTGGTAAGTGGTAGGAATTGAGAAAGGTACCCCCCCCTCTTGGTTGTACTTTAAGCATGTCATTAATAATACCCTGGAGCTCCTCAGTGTCTGTTGTTATGTCCTCATTTCAGTTTGTAAAATAATTTATTTTTATTTCATGTGCATTTGTGCTTTGCCTACAGGTATGTTTGTGTGAAGGTGTCACATTCCCCAGAACTACAGCTACAGACAGTTGTAAGCTGCCATGTAGATACTGGGAATTGAAGCTGGGTCCTCGGAAAAGTAGCCAGTGTGTTCTTAACCACTGAGCCATCTCTCCAGCCTCCTAATTTTCATTTCTAATTTTGTTAATTTGAATAATCTTTATTCTCTTTTTAGTAATCCAAATAAATATTTGTCAATATTATTGATTTTCTCAAATAACAATTACTTTGTTTTATTGATTTATATTTGTTGTTGTTTCTATTTTATTGATCTCAGGCCTGAGTTTGATTATTTCTTGCTACCTAGTTCTTTTGAGTATAATTTCTTCTTTTTGTTCTAGAGCTTTAGCTGTGCTGTTAAATGACTAGTATAAAATCTCTCCAGTTTTTAAGTGACACTTAGTGTTAAAAACTTGCCTCTTAGAATCACTTTGATTATTCTCATAAGTTTGAGTATGTTGTACAGTCATTTGTTTTCAATTCCAGAAAACTTTTAATTTCTTTCTTGATCCAGTTTTCATTAGTAGAAAGTTGATTAGTCTCCAGGAGTTTGTAAGCTTTCTGTTGTTGTTGATAGCCAGCATTAATATACACTAGTCTGATAGGATGCAGGGGATTATCTCCGTTTTCTTGTATCTGTAGAGACTTGTTTTGTGTCTGAGCATGTGGTCATTTTTGGAGAAAGATCCACAGGGTGCTGAGAATGTATATTCTTTTGTGTTTAAGTAAAATTTTCTCTAAATATCTTTTTGTCTATTTGGTTTATAATGCCAGTTGGCTCCAGAAGTTCTTTTTAGTTTTTGACTTGGTGATCTGTCCTTTGGCTGGAGTATTGAAGTCTTCCACTGTCAGTGTGTGAGGGTCAATATGTGATTTAAGCTATAGAAATGTTTCTTTTGAAAACTTGGGTGCCCTTGTGTTTGGGACATAGATGTTAAGAATTTAAATGTCCTCTTGGTGAAATTTTCTTTGGGTGGTATGAGATATTCGTCCCTATCTCTTTCAAATAATTTAGGCCTGAAGTCTATTTTGTAAGATATTGAAAGGTCACATGAATTTGCTTGTTAGGTCCATTTGCTCAGTATATATTTTTCCATCCTTTTACTCTGAGGTGAGGTCTATCTTTGATGCTGATGTGTGTTTCTTTCCTTTCCAGTGCCTTCTGCAGTGCTGGGTATATACATAGATGTTGCTTCCTTTTACTTTTATCATGAGATGGTTTATTTTCTCTGTCTTTTGTGATAGAAAGTTTTGCTAAGTTTGTTATTGTGGGCTAGCATCTGTATCTCTTAAAGTCTGTAGAACATCTTTTAGACCCTTCTGGATTTCAAAGTCTCCAGTGAAGAGACATGTGTTATTTATTCTAGTAGGTGTGCTTTTATATGTTACTTGTTTTTTTTTTTCTCTTGATGTTTTTAATATTCTTTCTTTGTTTTGTAGGTTTAGTGTTTTGATTATTATGCACCAAAGGGAATTTCTTTTTTGGTCTAGTCTATCTGGTATTCTGTATGCTTCTTGTGCCTTGATAGGTATCTTCTTCCTTAGGTTAGGAAATTTTTCTTCTATAATTTTTTTGAAAATGTTTCATTTGCCTTTGGCTTAGTTTTTTCTCCTTCCACCATTCCCAGTGTTCTTAAATCTGGTCTTATCATACTGTCCAAGATTTCCCAAATGTTTCATGCAAGGATTTTTTTCTTTTTTTTAAGACTTAACATCCTCTTTTACTGGTATATTCATTCTTCTACCATGTTTTTTATGTCTGAGAGTCACTTTTTCATATCTTGTATTCTGTTGATGAATCTTGCCTCTGAGGTTCCTGTTCAAGTTTTTAAATTTTTCATTTCTATATTTCCCTCAGTTTGATTCTTCTTTATTGATTGTATTTATATCTTTAGATTTTGAACTGTGCTTTTCCAATTTCCTTCTATTGTTTGTTTCTGCTTTCATAGATTTCTTTAAGGGATTCTTTGTTTCCTTTTAAAGGATAGCTATTATATTCATAGTGGCTAATTTAAGGTCTTTTTTTTTTTTTTCATCAGCTATGTTGGAGTTTTCAGGGCATACTGTGGTAGAGTTGCTGGGCTCTAGTGAAGGTACATTGTGCTGGCTGTTACCGATTGTGTTTTTACACAGGCTTCTAGTTTGGGGATAATTATAATTCTAGGTGCTGATATTTGGCCTTTTCTTTGTTCAGTGGATGTTTTGGTATTTGGTTTCTGTTTTCTTTCTGGTTCTTAGGAAGGTGTGGTGGCTGTGTGGTTGCCCGGTACTGAACTCTTTTGTGATCCTGATAGGTATGGGTTCAAGGGGTTCTAGGTAAAATTTGTTTTTAGGTATTGGGAGCTGACATTTACGAATGGGGATGGGCTAGGAGGATAAGGGCTCAGGGATTCATACTAGAGGGAGAAATCAGGCTGTTCTATCAGGAACTTCTTAATCTCTTGGAAATGGAGGCAGAGTATGAAGAGAGGTAACAAGAGGAGGGAGAGGGATGATATGAAGTTTGTCTACCTGCTTTGCTGGCCTACTTGCTTCCCTGTCAGGGTCAGATGGCAGGTTCCCAGGGGATTCCTGCTAGAGTTGGGGTCTACACAAACAGGATGAGTGGGAGGAAGGTAAGAAGAGAAGATCTGTGTGATAACTGGAGATGGGAGCTGAGAGGAGGGGAAGGCCACAGGCCATGGTTTGCTACAGAGATGAGGATGAGACAGAGGACTGGATTTGGAGGAGAAGAAGGAGAGGTGAAAACCTCCAGTTATCTTAGCTGCTTCCCTGGTCAGAGTGATCTGTGGGCTCCCAGGGATTGCCTGGTGGAGTTGGGGGTTGGGATAATGATATGAGGCAGGGAGAAAGCTTTGGAGGAAAAGATCTCTGTGATCCACTGGAGATGGGAAGAATGGGAGGTCACAACAGCTGGGTATGGGGCGAAGCTGAGGGTGAGACTAGGCTATTGAATTTGGAGGAGAATTGAAGATATGCAATTATCCTACCAGCTTCCATGGATGGAGTCACTGGTGGGCTCCAGGTATTATGGTGTATAGTTTTATATCAACTGGAAACAAACTAAAATCATTTGAGAGGAGAGAACCTCAATTGAGAAAATTTTTCAATAAGACTGCACTGTGGGCAAGCCTGTAGGACATTTTCTTAATTAATGATTGATAGGAGAGAGAGCTCAGCCCACTGTGGGTGGTATTATCTCTGAGTTGATAACCCAGGGTTCTATAAGAAAGAAGACTGAGAAACTGGAAACAACCTAGATGTCCCCCAATTGAAGAATGGAAAAAGAAAATGTGTTTATACAGTAGAGTATTGCTCAGTTATAAACCATGATGACATCATGAAATTTGCAGGCAAATGAAAGGATCTAAAAAAGATCATCCTGGTTGAGGTAACCTAGATCCAGAAAGATAAGCATAGCATGTACACACTTATAAGTGGATATTAGTCATAAAGTAAAGGATAAGTATGGTATAATCCACAGACCCAAAGAAGCTAAGTAACAAACAACAAAATGTCACTTGTTGTGATGGGGATACTCTTGTAAGCCTCACTCAGGGAGAGTTCGGAATACACCAATCTATTTTCCTGCTTGATGAGTACACCTAGATCCTGCCAAGAGATGCTTCACCGCACCAAAAGCCTCTCTAAAGAAACACAAAGTAAAACCATTGTGGCTCCTGTGATATACAGCTTCCAAGCAATTTCTTCAGCTATTCAATTACACTCAGATGGGTGTTCCTAGACAAAATACTTCAAGTCTCACAGGTTGTGCGGCATACAGTATGAGGCTGATTCTGTCTCTCAAATTATGCCCTTTACTGCAGACTAAGTGAGGCGAAATGGTTGTTATTGGATGGGATTTAGGACTATGTGGGTTGCTTTCAATTTCTCATAACAGGGAGTAAAGAAAATGATTACTATAGCAAAGCATGCAACTGACAACACTGTAAGGGATGAAGGGGGCTGCTATGAGAACACTGAGAATGAGGTCAGCAAGCCAGTACAGTCATTGGGCTGCCA
>JADRCC010554347.1:0-15315 GCA_019843855.1 Hylomyscus alleni
CTGCATTTTAGAAACTAACACACAAGCAATGTATGTTTCCAACATGTTGAACTTATGAAATATTACATATATCCTCCGAAGTCAGCAGACATGACCTTCAAAACACATGAGAAAGGGTATAATATGTAAAAAAAAAAAAGTTTCAGAGATCCAGGAGGGGAAAATCAAATTGTTTAATCTCATGTCAAAGTCTACTATTTGAGCCACGAGGACTGTCATAAAATAAGCTAAGATATATAATTTAATATAAGAAATGGTGCTTTGGAGACAGATTTTCTTTAAAAAGCCAACTTTTCTTTTTCAGTTTACTTAATTGTTCTCTAAAAATTATTCTGCCTTGGTGTCATGACAACACAAATGAACTAATAGAGATTTGCTCTACACTGTCTGCAAAGTCCATGATCTCTCCTTTGAGTGAGTGGTTTCCTTTTACTATGAAGTGAAAGGGTTTTACTTGGCCACATCAGTTCATAGTCAACATTTACCAACTTATAAAACTTCTGTGCAATTACTCTAGCTAATTTATTTGTTGACTGATATATGTTACCTGCCCATTCTTATAGAAGCACCTGTGGAAATCCACTGTCTTCTTGGCTTGAATGTCTTTCATTAGACTTTAAGTTAGTTGACTCACTTTTATTGAAGATGGGCCGGAAATGTATAGATATTCTTGGAGGCTTGTCATAAAATGAGGAGTAATACTCATTGTAAGTACTTGCCATTGTCATACTGGCAGAAGTTAATCAACATTTCCTCACTCAGGGTTGCTATTGTTCAGAACAAATTATAAAACACTGCAAAGTTCAATGTTCCACAAAATTTCAAAAGAAAATTGCCCAAGCATTTTCCAAGGTAGCCTAGTAGTTAATTCTGTCTGAGATGAGACTTGCATTTCCTTTGGGTACAACCCAAACATGGAACCACCTTGCCATATGGTAGGTCTGAGGATTTTGGTTTGTTTGTTTGTTTTTAAAGAACATACAATTTACATTCAAACTAGCCATGTGAAAAGGTTCCCTTTCACTACATACTAATACTTGTGATAGCTTGATTCTTTAATAGCCTCACTAAATCTAAATGATGTGACATCATAGCCAATTGTGGCTTTTATTCATCATTCTAGTGACTAGTTATTGTGGTCACCTTTTATATTCCTATTGGCCGTTAATAGGACCTGGAGTAGCACTTACACAGTCTCTAAGCTCACCTTTGCTTATGTTGCCTTTTCTTCCCTTTCATTTTCTTATTTTTCCTTTAGTTAATCACCATACTTGTTATTGAGCTTTACATCCCTTATACCCTTGACTATCACCTGACTGGTAATAGACTTACATTATTCCTTCACACGGGGCACCTTTCATCACAATGCTTCCTTTGCTTTAGAGAAGTATGCAGTCCTCTTCATTTATTTTCTTCTGCCACCTTTGCTTTTCATATTTTATCCAAAACACAGTTGTCAAGATGTATATCAAGGACACTTGCACCTCTGCATTTTCTTAGGGGTTTCATAGCTTCAGGTTTTACATTTCAGTCATTGTATTTTGGCTTCACCTTGCAGAATGATCTGTATAGGTTCACGATGTTCTTGTTTATATCTGGCTTTTCCAACATTACTTCTTGAATAGACTACTCTTTCCCCACTGTTTATATTTTGGTAACTTTGTCAATGATTATTAAAAGTAAACCCATACAAGCCTGCTTTTATTTCTGTGTCACCAAGTCTTTTTCATTGAATCTATGTGTTTATTATCTAATTTATTCTTTGAAAATTTTCACATTGGTAGATCACCAATGTGAAATATGATCACCATAGAAATATGATTCTACCTACCATTTATTTTGTAATTCCCCAACTTCTCTTGTAATTCCTTCAACATATCACCCTCCTAACTTCATGTCTTCTTATTATTTAAAAAAGGACCCTCTAAGTTTCATTGGTATTATACATGTTTGTATGGGTGTGGGACCATCAATTGGGTATATGTAGGCTGCTATGAGAAACAGTCATCAATAATTTCATCCAGTTGTGGATCTTATGCAAACTACAATATGTGGCTGGTTTTTTGGGCAATCCTGAACTGTTTGATTATTAGAGATTTGCAATACTAATTGAAGCCAGAAAATATAATTTATTAAGCTTTGCTCTACTCATTTTGGAGTTTTACTAAATCTAAGTGTTGCATTTCTCTGTGAATTTTACAACTGTTTTTGTTTGTTTGTTTGTTTGTTTTGTTTTTCAAGACAGGGTTTCTCTGTGTAGCCCTGGCTGTCCTGGAACTCACTCTGTAGACCAGGCTGCCCTCGAACTGAGAAATCCACCTGCTTCTGTCTCCCAAATGCTGGGATTAAAGGCGTGCACCACCACTGCCTGGCACAACTGTTTGCTGTTTGTTTGTTTGTTTTTGATCTCTATGAAATTTACATTACCACATTGATAAGGACTAGATCAGACCTGTACACCTCTTTGAGTAACATGGATTTTTTTTTTAATTCCATGCTTCTTTCTCCAAACCATGATCATGAGATATATTTATGTTCATTTGTATTTTGAATTTCTTTCATTGTGTATATTTTCAGTGTAGAAATCTTTTGTCACATCAATTAAACTGTATCTAAATATTATCCTTGTAATGCTGTTATAAAGGACTTTATTAAATTCATTTTACATAGTTTGCTATCATGTGCAGAAATGTCACTAATTTTGATACATTAACTTGTATTCTGTAAAAGCACTGGGTGACTATATGAGCTCAAATAAATGGGATGAGCTATTGACTGTTTCCTAAATATTTTATATGCTTTTATTTTCACTTTCCAATTGCTTTCATTGGGACTTCTACTTGAGCAGAAGCAGTGAGAACACATGTGTCTTTTCCCCTCAGTCTTAATGAAAATTCTAGAAACTTTGTACATTTGACTCCATGTTGGTTATGAGATTGCTATGTGTAGCTCTTAGTATATTAAGGCAAATTTCTCAATATCTAATTTTGGGGGTGCTTACTTATAAAACTATTTCACTTTTTTCAAGTGCTTTTTCTCTATCCATTGAGATGATCATGTAAGCTTAATTTTTGTTCTGTTATCATGGGAAACTAAGTTTCCTGGTTGCTGTATGCTGAACCATTCTTACATTTCATGGATAAGTTCCGTTTAGTGGTGGTGTATGATCCTTCCTCTATGTTGTCAAATTTGATTTTCTTATGTTGTTTGCTGTGTTTAGAGCCAATAGGAAAGCAGCTGTAATTTTCTTGGAGTATGTGGGACTGGCTTTGACATTACGATAACAGCAGTCTCATGAAAAGTATTTGAAAATATTTCTTCATCTTCAGTAGTTTGGCATAAATTTGAAAATTGTTGGTACTGTTCTTTCAATGATTCATAGAATCCAATAAGGCCATCTGGACTTGGGATTTCTTTAGAGATTTTGATGACTGGTGCATCTAATCTGCTCAGATTTATAGCTTCGTTGTACTTGGTCTCAGTACTTCAAGGAAATTAGAAATTTCCTCTGCATTCAATTTGTCAGTATGCAGTTCTTTACAGATGACTTTTAAGATGCTTCACCTCTCTGTGGCATCACTAAAACATCTTTGCTTACATTTGGACTTCATGGGATGGGACCTTATCCCTCTTCTTTCTTGACATGTTGACTTCTAGGGTTGTCATCTTGGTTAATCAAGGGAAAATCCAAATCAAACATTTTAATTTCAAATTATTTTTCAGTAACATATATCTTGTACTTCTTGACCAATCACTGTCTGTCTCCATCTGCTAACTTCATGGTTGTTTATTCATTTGTTTCTTGTAGTTCCCTTGGAAGTAAAATTAGCTATCTGGCCTTTGCTTTTTCTAAATTATTGATGCTTATTCCTTACAACTCTTTTCGTCACATCCGTTAGGTTTAGGTAAATTGTGTCTCCACTTTTATTGATTCACTATCTTTGTAGTTCTCAGTGTTGACAATAACTTTGGATGCATGAAAACATCCAAATAGACAGTTGCCAAGAAATAAACTAAAATTTTAACTTAAATTTTTTTAATGAAAATAAAATAAAAGAGCCAAAACAGAGATACACTTCACTGGAGGAACACTGCTTATTCAGGATGCAATTGGCCTTTACACAAAAACCACAGTGCCAGGTACTGAATACATTCCTATGAGTAGAGAAGCCTCAGAGGTCCTTATGCCCAAAATACAGGTCACTGTCATTCTTGTTCATTACTCAGAAAAACTAAATGGCAAGACCTTGTTTCTAAGGATGCCACGCACATTAGTTACAGGACACAGAGAAATCAAGTTGCAATGGAGTGGGAAACCAATCACCCTGCTGGGAATCACTCATTGTGCCAGAAACTGCTGTGTAGGCTCAGGAAGAAGATTC
Source organism: Hylomyscus alleni (assembly GCA_019843855.1). Lineage (NCBI taxonomy): Eukaryota > Metazoa > Chordata > Mammalia > Rodentia > Muridae > Hylomyscus > Hylomyscus alleni. The sequence goes on from JADRCC010554347.1 coordinate 4,383, forward strand.
ATGAGTGGTCTCATGATACTGTAGACCACGCAGACAATACTTACCCTGCAGGCAAGATACGCTCACTGGTGCAATAATAACACAAGTATTTTAGACATACTTGACACTGTGATTGGCTTAGAAACCCACTCTTCACATGGTAATCTATTCATGCTAACTATAGCACTGAGCAAAAGCCTGCGACTGGGTAAGTCAGGGACCCTGTGGAGGATCATGCTTCCCGATGTTTTCCCTTAAAGGGCACGTTGTGAAATCTCCTTACAAACATTCTTGTTTGTACTCATGGATTAGTGCCATTTTCAGTCTGGGGCAGATAAGTTTCTTTTTGCAGAGGCTTATATCTGGTCAAAATACTGAGCGGAAATGACCATTGAGTGATCAGCCCTAAACAGGACAGCTATGTAACCCACCCAAAGTCTGAGGCAGCTTTAACAGAGAGTGATTAGAGATGCTTTAAGAGTCAGTGGCTGAGAAGGAGACCCATGAAGTGCAATCATCCAGGCATAACATGGCTGCTACAATCATGAGGACATAGCATCTGTGAATATATGCACAAGATTGTCTGGTATATATTGGTTATTACCTTTGTTCTAACTGAGGTTTAACTACAGTATCTCCACATTGATTGGATGCATGGAGTATCTATCTATCATGAAAATAATGTTACAAAACCATCTGCTTTTTCTGTGTTGCTACTTCTCCTTTGTGTGTGTTAATAGTTGGGTAATGTACTTTTGGGTTTCACAATGATGATTCATATACTTCTGTAAAGTACCATATATTAATAGATCTTTATGACAACTTTGATAGAGATGATTTGTCAATTTAGTATAATCAAAATTCTTCAACCTTTATCAGTATCAATTTTTTGTACCTTATTTTTTAAAAAAATTATTCCCTAATCACAAAATTTCCATTAAACTCTGTGATCTTTTATTTTTAAACCCTTTATTCAGTTAGAATTGACAGGTACGTTTTTATATTTCAATAATCACATTCTTTACTGATGAGGGCATGCATATTCTTAATTGTGATCCTTTGACATGCATGTTTTTACTAAGCCATTAAAGTATTGCACTTTGAGGAGTTCTCACATTTGAGTTTATTGCTTTATTTGCATCATGTCATGATAAAAAAAAACTATGTTCTCAGAATTAGAATGAGTTTTGGACTCAGAACAAAGTGAAATTCATGGCTATTATCTAGTTCATGATTCTCTATTTTTTATGTCTTGAGGCAGCTATTGAAATCTATAAATATTTACATAAATCATAATATTTATAAGATAAATATTGAAGCAAAATGACCCACTGTAACAAAACATTTTTCAAAGTACTAACATTGTGATATAACAACTTGTGTGCTTTTTGATAATCACATTAAGTAACAATGTATAAGGACCAAAATATGCAGATAATTTTAAACCTATACAATATATTTAAAATAACTTCACAATAAGATAAAACTACCACATTTCTTTCTGAAAAAAACATTAATATTGATATGGTGAATACTGTTATTGCTGAATTTTTATATAATCTTGCTAAATTTTAATTCAGTGTTATTAATAAATAAGAAAGCATTTTTTCCCTTGAAGTCTGTAATCTCTGTATTCCATAACCTCTATTTATAAACTCCCTGTCTTCTGGAACAATGGGAAATATTCCAGCCATGGCCAGAAGTTAGCTATATCTTTAACATTAGACACAAACAGAAATAATATTTTTCAGCATCAAAATTTATACTTCCCAGAAAATATTAATACTTCCCTTGTCCCTTTTCCTCTTAGTTTGACAAATTATCTGATTGACACCCACAGATGTATTTCATAATATGCTAATGGACTACATAAATTTGAAAATGGAAAAGTTCAGCCTCAGGTTATCCTTTAAGAGCAGGAGAATCTTCAAGCCTTTTTAATATCTTCATTTTCATTTTCCTTCTTATAACTTTAGGGGTTTGCATCTGTTCCTCAATCAGAATGATGTATTCACAGATTGTCACAGGTTCATCGTCCTTTGACCTAATGGCCTGTTAAAGACCTTGTAAAATAACATCTTCATTTTATGTTCTCAGGCACACACAGAGTACTTAGTCATCATCAGCCACCAAAATGGGACTTGGCTCACTCGAGATGCATGAGTCACACATTTCCACAATCATCCACAATGGTGTAGGATCTCCAGCTATTCCAGAATTACTCTATCCACAGAGGCACTTCTATATGCTATTAACCAGCCTGATAGAAGTGCCTCTAGTTCAATAGAGTCCATTTGTGTTCTTCCATGGCTTCTAGATGTCACCAAAAACTCATTCTTTATCACATGCTCTTTCTGGGCTCTAGGTTCATTTGCCATTTTGCTTGTATATATAATATGAATCACTTCACTAATTTATTTGGTTTTGATGGTTTTAATTTCATATTTGTATAGTGTATTTACATCATTTCCTCTCTCCCTCTGTCTTTTCCTCCCTCTATCCATTTCCTCCTTGAGCTCCCTCTCGTCTTATGGCCTCTTTTTCTTTAATTATTATTGTTACATGTTTATATGAATAAATATATAAACACTAATTTTTTATTCTATTTAGTATTACTCATATGTACATGTGTCTATAACTGACAACTTGGTGTTAGCTAACAATTTAGGAGGACCCATCCATAGAGAAGGCTGATTCTCATTCTCCCAGCAGTCATTAAATGCCTATAAACTCTTCATTTAGGGATGGAGCCTTCTAATGATGTCTGCATATGATAACTGGTATTGACACTGTTCAGTTCTTATTTAGGTTGTCAAATTGTTAAAATAATATGGGTGCAATTCCCCTGTCATATAGAGAAGACAGAATCTCGTAGGAGTTCTGGTCATCTGACTCTGACATTCTTTTCTGCCCCTAGTTTGTGATGTTCTCTGAGTGTCAGGTGAAAGGGTGGTGTTATAGATGTAGCAATTAGTCCTGGGTACCCTGCAGTTAATTGTCCTCTACATTTTGAGCAGGTGTGACTTCCTGAAATGGTTTGCTTTTTTGACAAAAGGCGAAAGCTACAGGAATGTAAGGATGAGTAATAAGAATGCAGTCAGGGATTAGACTGGTTGGAGAAAGGAGTAGTGGTGAGTTTCCCTCTAGGTTCTATGGCCCCACCAGCTGTGGGTAGTTGAATTTGCAGTACCAGACATAAATATCTTCTTATTGAGTAGGTTTTATGTTGAATTAGTCAGCAATTAGTTACCACCAAGTCATTAGTACCCCTTCTGAATCTTAGGGGATGTTGTTTCCTTCTGGTTATTGTTCAGGTCCATATGTACCACAGTTGGGTAAAACTATTGATTCTTATCCTCATTAAACATTAGATGTCCCATTATACATTTGCATAGTGCCTTCTCATACTATGAATGCTAGTCTTTTATCTTCAGGAAGGATGCTCCAGGTCTGTTCTAATTGAATTTCTACAAGCCTTGTTTCCAAAGTATGTAGTGTCTTCAGCAATTAGACACTTACCTTCAAAATCTGAAAGAAATTTGAAGGGCAACAGCAATAGCCTATATGGTTTGGGGAGTCTCCAACACTCCTTAACAACAACTCAAAAGGAGTCCTCTCCTGCCTGGTACTGGTGTTTTATTAGATGGTCTATGGCTTTAGGAAGAACATTATCATCCCAAGTTACATAATTTTATTTTTATATAGTATATATCACATATTATATATTGCATACCCTATATCATACATTTTAATGCATAAGTATTTTATGTTTATATATTAGTATCTGTGGCTTTGTGAAAAATTATCTAATTATAGCTCTGATTCCCTCCCTACTCACAATTAAAGCCTCCATCCATTTTCTTTCCCACTTAGCCCTTCATAACTCCTGTATCTTGCTATTTCATTCTCTAGGGTTCCTACTTTCTACCCCAGAAATGGTCCTATTTTGCTTTCATAGTTTCTATGCTTACTCAGGTTTCTCAAGATTTGGAGTTGGGATCAACCACAAGTAAGAAAATGCATGGTATCTGTCTTTCCAGGTCTAGTTACATCATGTTTTCTAGTTCATCATTTACTTATAAATTTCACAGTTTCATTGTTCTTTTCACTGAAGATAATTGCACTGTATATGTGTAACACATTTCATTATCATCAATTGAAAGGTATTCAGAGTGTTTCCAATATTTTTGCTATTATGAATAAAACATCAATGAACACAGTTGAGCAAATATAAATGGAGTAAGATTTTAAGTCCTTTCAGCATATGTCAAAAATATTATAGCTGAGTAATGTGATAGATTTAATTCTTGCTTTTTAGTTCTCTCCACTGATTTCCAGAGTGACTGCATCATTCTGCAATCTGACCAACAATGAATGAAGGTTGCCCTTTCCCACACCCCTGTCAGCTTTTGTTCCCATTTGTTTTCTTGACCTTAGGTATTCTGACTTCAGGGAGAAGGAATGTCAAAGTAATTTTAATTTCCTAATTTCCAAGGATAAAAAACAACACTTGATATACTTCTTAGGTATTTTAAATCTTCTCTGAACAGATCTTTAACCCACATCTAAATGAGTCATTTGCTTTCTTTATTTTCTTAATTCTTTATATGTGAATGAATATAAATCTTATACTAATTATATTGCTGGCAAAAGTCCTCTCCCATCCTATGGCCTCCTTTTGACTACATTGATTGGTTGCTTTGTTTTGCAAAGGCTATTTAATTTTACATGGTCCCACTTGTCAATTATTGACCTTAATTCCTAAACAAATAGAGTCCTATTCTACAAGTACTTTCCTGCACCTATATAATGTAGGGTACTTCCTGTATTTTCTTCGAGCAGTTCAATGGTTCAGGTTTCACACTGAGGATTTTGTATCCATTCAGAATTAATGCATTCTCTAGAGGTAATAGATAAAGGTCTAATTTCTTTCTTCTACATATGTACATCAATTTCCCAATGCCATTTGATAAAGATACTAGCTTTTCTCCTATGAATGCTTTTGGCACCTTTGTCAAGTGTCATATGGATGGTTACGTGCATTCATGCATTTTGTTCCATTCATCTACATGGGTGGTTTATTCTTTTACTAGTACCATGATGTTTTTATTCCTGTAGATCTGTAATATTTCTTGAACGCCGTAATAGTATTACCATCAGCATTGTCTTTTAGGGTTCCGTGTGTATTTTAGAATAGCTTTTCCTATTTCTATAAAGAATGAGATGGGGTTATTTATTTGGAGTTTCAAGGAATCTCTAAATCACTGTAGGTGGGATGATCATTTTCACCACGTTTTTTCTACCAATGCAGGAGAATGAAACGTCTTTGCATTTCCCAGTATCTCTCTCTTTCTTCAGTGGTTTTCAGTTTTTGCTGTGGAAGTCCTTTACTCCCTTGAATAGGTTTATTTATAGATACTTTGTTTTCTTTGAGGCTACTGTAAATGGGGAAAAGTCTATGATTTCTCCCCCACTTTTTGTTGTTGTGTTTAGAAAGGCTATAGATTCTTATAAGTTGATTCTGTATCTTGCAATCTTGTTTAAATTAGTGATAATTTCTTGAAGCTTTCTGGTAGAATTTAAGTACCTCCTGTATGTAATGTTATTTCATCTCCAAATAGATTGTTTTTCTTCTTCTCCAAACTGTATCCTTTTAATTTTGTCTTAGAGCTCTAGCTAGTGCTTCAGCCCTTTAGTGTAGAGGACTGGGCATCATAGACCACCCTGTTCCATTCATGGTTTTGATTGAATTGCTTCAAGTTTTTCTCCATTTAGGGTGATATTGACTATGGGCATGTCAGATATATAGCTTTTCTTATCTTGAGGTATCTTTTTCCCACTCCTATCTCTCAGGACCCTTACCAGGGAGGCACATTTGTGTGGTTTTCTATCTCTGTTTAAAAGATCATATGACTTCTGTCTTTGAGTCCATTTATATAATTCATTCTATTTATTGGCTTTTGTATATTGAGATAATGCTACACCCCGAATGGTAAACCAGTTTGATCTGGGTGGATGATCTTTGGTACATGCCTGCATTCAGCTTGAGAATATTTTACTCAGAGTTTTGCATGTATTTTCAACAGGGATGTTAGTGTATATTTTTGTTTTTGTGTTACATGGTTACTTTGTTTTAGTATTATATCAATACTGACTTCGAAGAACAATTGTGGAAGTGATCCTTCTATTTCTGGTGTTTTTATGTTTTTGTTTGTTTGTTTGTTTTATAATTATTGGTTGCAGATCTTGGGATTTCTAGTAGTGCTATGAATCTACTTGGGCCTAGATTTTTTAAACTCAGAATGCTCATAACTGTTTTGATTGTACATTGTATGGGTCTGTTCAGGGTCTTTAATCTCTTTGTATTAACTATGGTGCTGAGGATAAACCTAGTAATTCATCTACTTCATATTTTTTATTAGATGTTTTCTTTATTTACATGTCATGCAATATCTCCTTTCCTAGGTCCCCCTCCAAAAAAAAAAAAAAAGAAAAAGAAAATAAAAAACAAAAACAAAAACAAACCCCTGTTCCCTTCCCACTCTCTCCTGCTTACTGGCCCTGGCATTCCCCTACACTGGGGCACAGAACCTTCACAGGGCCAAGGGCCTCTCCTCCCATTGATGACAGACTTGGCCATCCTCTGTTATACATATGCTGATGGAGCCATTAGTCCCACCACCGTGCACTCTTTAGTTAGTGTTTTATTAGATATTTTCTTTATTTACATTTCAAATGATATCTCCTTTCCTGGTTTCCCCTGCTGGAAAAAAAGTCCCTGTTCTCACCCCTTTACCCCCTCTGCCTGCTCACCAACCCACACTCTCTCACTTCCTGGCCCTGCATTTTCCTACACTGGGGCACAGAACCTTCACAGGACCAAGGGCCTGTCCTCCTAATGATGACCAACTAGGCCATCCTCTGCTACATATGCAGCTGGAGCCATGAGTCCCACCATGTGTATTCTTTGGTCGGTAGTTTAGACCCTGGGAGCTCTGAGGTTACTGGTTAGTTCATATTGTTGTTCCTCCGATGGGGCTGCAAACCTTTTCATCTCCTTGGGTCCTTTCTCTAGCTACCTCATTGGGGACCCTGTGCTCAGTCCAATGGATGGCTGTGAGACTCCACTTCCATATTAGTCTGGCACTAGCAAAGTTATATCAGGCTCCTGTCAGCCAGCATTTGCTGGCATCTACAGTAGTGTCTGGGTTTTGTGACTGAATATGGGATAGATTCCCAGGTAGGGCAGTCTCTGGATTTTCCTTTCTTCAGTCTCTGCTCCATACTTTGTCTCTGCAACTCCTTCCATGTGTATTTTGTTCCCCCTTCTAAGAAGGATCGAAGCATCCACACTTTGGTCTTCCTTCTTCTTGAGTTTCTTGTGGTTTGTGGATTGTATTTTGGGTATTCTGAACTTCTGGGCTAATATCCACTTATCAGTGAGTGCATACCATGTGTGTTCTTTTGTGATTGGGTTATTTCACTCAGGATGATATTCTCCAGATTCATTCATTTCCCTAAGAATTTCATGAATTCATTGTTTTTAATAACTGAGTAGTACTTCATTGGGTAAATGTACCACATTTTCTGTATCCATTCCTCTGTTGTGGGACATCTGGGTTGTTTCCAGTTTCTGGCTATTATAAATAAGGCTGTTATGAACATAGTGGAGCATGTGTCCTTCTTACATGTTGGAGCATCTTCTGGGTATATGCCCAGGAGTGGTATATCTGGGTCCTCAGGTAGTACTATGTCCAATTTCCTGAGGAACTGCCAAACTGATTTCCAGAGTGGTAGTACCAGCTTGCAATCCCACCACCAATGGGATTGCACAACCTCTCCACCACCTGCTGTCACTGAGTATTTGAACTTAGCCATTCTGACTGGTGTGAGATGGAATCTCAGGGTTGTTTTGATTTGCATTTCCCTGATGACTAAGAATGTTGAACATTTCTTTAGCTGCTTCTCAGCCCTTTGGTACTCCTCAGTTGAGAATTCTTTGTTTAGCTCTGTACCCCATTTTTAATAGGGTTATTTGGTCCTCTGGAGTCTAACCTCTTGAGTTCTTTGTATATATTGAATATTATCCCTCTATTGGATATAGGATTAGTAAAGATCTTTTCCCAATCAGTTGGTTGTCATTTTAATCTTATATCTTTACTTCATATTTTCTAACTTAATAAAGTATACCTTTTTAAAGTATTTCCTTATAATATTCTGAATGTTTTAGATTTGTGTTGTATAGTTTCCCTGATCATTTCTGAATCCACTATTTCACATCCTCTGCCTCCCTCCCTGCCTTCGGTAAATTGGGCCAAGGTCCTATTGATCTTGTTCTTATTCTCAAAGAACCACCTCTTAGATTTCTTTTTAATGCCTTATATATTTTCTTTCATCTTCATTATTTTTTGTCTGATTTTTACTACCTCTTGATATCTCCTAGATCTTGGCTTGTTCTTGTTTTCCAAATACTTGAGACTTAACATTAAGTCATTTATCTGTGTTCTTCATTTTGGAGCTTAGAGCTATAAATTTCTCTCCTATGACTTTTTAATTTGTCTCAGAGGTTTTATTGTGTTGTGCCTTTATTTTCACATAGTTCCAGGAATTTTTTATTTCTTTCTTGATTTTTCTTGACTGGTTCATCATTCAGCAATGTATTTTTTATCACCGTGACTTTATGCATTTACCTACTCACTGTTAAGTTTTATCACATTGTGATCACATAGGTCACATGAAGTTATTTCTTTTTGTCTGAATTTGTTAATATTGGTTTTGTGTTTCAGGATGTGGTTTTCTTTTAAAGAAGCATCTATGAGCTTCTGTGTTCAGGTTGAATAATCTGTAAATTGCTGTTAGGTTTATTGAATGTAAGATGGCATTTAATTCTGAGGATCTCTGATCATTATTTTTCCAAATGGACAGGTATTGGGGAAAATAGAGTATTGAAATCAACTTTTATTGTTGTATTTGTGTTGGTTTGTGTCTTTAATTCCAGTAGTAAGCTTTTTATGTGTCTACACCAAACCAGAGCTTAGTACACATATATTTTGGATCTAATGTCTTTTCTTAACTGTTGCCTTAGTTAAAGTGAAGTATTAAAATAGTAACACCTGGTTGGTTTCTTGTCCCATGTGATAGGACTTTTGTCCATCTGTTCATTATAATGTAGTATCTATATTTAAAGCTGTGTTTCTTGCAGACCATAGAACGACACACTTTATTTCTTAATCATTCAGCTAATGTATCTTTTTGCTTTTTCAAGACAGGGTTTCTCTGTGTATCTCTGGCTGTCCTGGAACTCTTTCTGTAGACCATGCTGGCCTCCAAGTCAGAGATCTGCCCAACTCTGCCTCCTGAGTGCTAGATTTAAAGGTGTGCTGCCAATCACCACCTGACCAGAGACCATTAATATGTAAAATTATTACTGAAAGATATTTACTGATTGTAGCATTTTATTGATTGCTTTGTGATATTGTTGTTTGTTTTATATTCTTGTTCATGTTTTGTTTTCAGTAATTACAGCTTCATCTGTTTTTTTTGTCTGTTGTCTCTTGACTCTGTTTCTTACTCTCTTTGATCTAAAGTACAGTTCTTAGTATTCTCTTTAGTGTTGGTTTGGTGGACAAGTATTCTTTCAGGCTGTGTGCATTGTGGATTTTCTGTCTACTTAAACTGTGACAAATATCTTTGCTGGATATTGTATGTTAGGATAACATCTGTGGTCTTTTAGAATGTGGAGTACATCACTTTAGTGTCTTCTGGCATTTAACATTTTCATTGACAAATTAACTAATATTCTGATGGGTTTTCCTTCAATGTGAATTATTGTTTTGTTTTGTTTTGATTTACAGCTTCTAGTTCTTTCTTTGCTCTGTGTATTTATTACTTTAACTATGATATAAAAGGGGACTTCCTTTTCAGGTCATATCTATTTGGTTTTCTGTGTTCTCCTTGTATCGGTATGGATATGTCTTTCTTTAGTTTAGGAATGTTTTTTCTATGATCTTATTGAAGTTCTTGTCTGTGTCATTCACTTAGGATTTTTCTTTCATCCATGCCTATAATTTGAAGAGTGAGTGTTTTCATGATGCCTTACAGTTCTGGATGTTTCTTTTCTATGTTATAAAGTTTGTTTGTATGGGCAGGCTTTTTGATTTTGTTTTTTGTTTTGTTTTGTTTGTTTATTTGTTTGTTTAGCATTTCATGTTCCTTCCTTATATAGTCTAATATCTCTATTTTATCTTCAAGACTTGATATTCTATCTCGTACTTGATCCATTCCAATTCTAAAACTTGTCCATCTTCTTTGCATCTTGGGTTCACTTCAGTATCTATATTTTTTTCAGTGAATGAAAATGTCAAGCCTTAAAAAGTCTTCATCATTTCATTTTATAGCATGTATTTGAGGACATCACTTGGGAAATTACTAATATGTTCATGGAGTGTTTCTTTGTGTCTTCTTTAAATTCCTTGAATGTTTTGACTAAGCTTCTTATTGTTCCTTTAAATTGTTTCCTGTACTGCAGCAGGTAATTTTCTTTGGAGAGCATTTCTATAGAATTGGTTAATGAGAGCAGGTTGATACACTCTGGGCTTTTCCTATTGTTTGTGGTTATGTGATGAGGCCTTGGCATATGGATTTCTTTCATTGACTGAGTAACTGACATGAGGTTTTAGGCTGCCTCAGGTTAGGACAGTGTACAGGCTATGTGACTGAAGCAAAGCCTGAGGGTTCAGGACCAGATAGACCAACAAGATTTTGGTGCCCACAAAGCTGGATTAGGGTAGGCCAGACTGGATATGGCCACAGGATGAGTGCCCTGAGTAAGGCCTGGACGTTGGAAGAGACACAGACGATAGCTGACCATCCTGGCAGCTCCGCACAGGGCTCTCAGAAGCAACAGTTCCAGAAACGCCTTATTTTCTCCCTAGCCAGAGATGCCAGAGCATCT